>JAGFPH010009817.1:8178-23955 GCA_018207615.1 Philaenus spumarius | reverse complement strand
CTGCGCTTTGCGAGTATGCACCTCGACCTTGCGACCTCAGATTATGAAATACTTCGCTTTCTCACAGCGGACAAACTCGCTTCGCAAATTACACCCCGAACGTTGGCCTTGGAAAGAAGCTGCACCACAGTAAAATCTTCAATGTGGATTTCAACCGGATACTTTAATAATATTTTTATCAATTTTGGGGGTTACAAGACCGACTCTAAGGTGCAGAATAATCTCATATATTATTTTTTTCAGATAAAACCAAAAATGTTTACTCTAGTAAGAAAAATCTAAATAATGTGTACTTCCATAAAAAAAACGTGCTTCAAGTTGGTGGACTTTTTTGGCTAACACACTCGTCTGAGCGATTTAAAAAACTAACGTGTGTACCAAATTTTCACCAAATCGGATGTAATGGGGCCATTTGTGTGTTTGTGTGCAAACATATATATATAAAATTTTTAATAACACACCAAAACGTGTTCTGAGAACTATGATTGGTGCTCATTGACCACTCTGACCTCACCATAAGAGTCACTGCAAATAGCTCATCTTTCCTATGGAAGTTTGCTTATAATTAACACGCAAGAATGTCTAATTTTAAATATATTAAATAAATGTATTTTGATGCATATATTGTGAAATAACTTACCTTCATAAACAAATGGAATGCGTTTTTCAAAAAAAATTAATGCCGGTAAGTTGTCAATACCATATTCCTTCGCCTCGGCATCGTTGTCTATCTTAACGAAGGCAATGTCGTTCTGGTCGCACTCATCATCGATGTTCTCTAGCTCTGTTAACACCTTCTGACTTTTCTTTTGGTCTTTATCATCTGCACGAACAAAAAAAAACTTTATTAACAAAAAAAAAAAAAAAAAACAATATGTAGAATGTATTTCTATTTTCACTCTGTTGAATATATTTGCGAATGTACCATAGAGAGATAGATTTTTGAAAAACTAAACTCTTGAGATGAAAAGTCATGCGACTTTTGGACCAAGGGATGGACCTTTCCCCAAAATAGTATCACCAGGAAGGTCCTTCAGCTCACAGAGCTTATAAATATTTTGATTGATGACTGACTGGGAGAAAATCATTCGTACTAGTATCTCCAGCGGTCGAAATTCAACCAATTGTATTTGTAAAGTAACGAAATTCAACTTGATTTTACTTAAGTAGTTATTTGGAATTTATTTGTATGGCAATTGTTAATTCGTACCTTGATGCTATGAGGAAAAGAGTCAGACAGGGCAAATAGGAAGCTTGATGGAATTATTAAAGGCTAGTGGACCCAGAAGCAATGTTTCGCTATTGCTTGATTTAATTTAAAGAGTAGTTATTCCATTTCATTACATTGACTTAAGTAATCAAATTGCAAAATGATTTTTATACCACTTAATAATATACTACACAAATTTAGATTTAGATTTTGTAAACTTTTAGGCCTGTAGATGAGACAGTAAACCTTTTGTTTGCTTTTACCAAATCTAAAAAAACCTGATAGTTGTGAAAAATTGTAAAAAACCTGATTTTAAATCAGCCCAATTGGTTGCAAATAAACGTGCTTTGGTTCATTGTAGGCCTAACCTACAATATGTTCAGTATTTGATTCAAATCAGCTGTTTTATATATAATATGTAACAACCAATGTTTGAATTAAATTTAAATATCTAGTAAGCATTAGTTGATTTTTGTTTGCTTTAAGTTGATCAATCAACCTAAAAAAGCTGTTAGTGTTGAAGAATAATAAACTGATAAGTAAAGTTGCTATGGTAATTAATGTAAACAAACATGAAGTGTTGCTAAGCTTTTTATACGAACAGCTGTTTATGTGCGCTATGGTCTTGAGTCCATACAAAAGAGGCTGTTTAATTTTTCCAAATTTAAAACTTTTTCAGGAAACTTTTCAAATTTTCTTTATATAAAAACCTAGTTTGGACTATTACGAACATTTTAAAACAAATTGGTCCAGCCGTTCTCAAGTGATGCGCTTACAAAGGAACAATAATTCATTTTTATTATATAGAGATAAATATTTAGTAAACATGTGAAATTCCTTAGAAGTAAACAATTCAACTATTAAATGGTAGAATAATTTAACAAACAAATAAAGGTAAGTGATAATTCAATTTGAAAGAAATGGAAACAACGCTAAGTATTTGTATATGAAAAATATAAAAACAGATAAAACAGCTGATTTGGATAACCTTCTTAGCAACACAATTTTAGGTTAGGCCTAGTTTATTTTATTTTAACTGACTTAACGGCAATATACACACATGACTTATTTTGTGCGCACATCTATGGCACAGTACCTTTCAAATGATATAAGCTTCATTTCTCTCCTTTTATGACAAATACTAAAAAATGGTCATCAATTTTCGATGTTCACGTATTAATATAATGATTTGTAAAAGTGTTACAAGCTATTTTAGCTGATATGTGGCGGTATCAAGACTGCTCACATAAAAAGAAGATCCTTATCTCTCTATCCGGAATGGCGGTAATTATGACCGCTAAGGTTCATATTGTTGGACATCGTCAGTTGGGCCGTTGAAAGCGGCCAAGTAACATCGCAAGGGTTATTCTCTCGCGAACAAGTTGTCCCGAAAACCAATATTCTAAGAGTTTATTTCAATACAGTTTATTTGTTCTGGTTTTGAAATACCTATTTATATACAAATTATATAGTTTCCTTACAATATATTATTGTTTGTCAATATTGTATTTATTTATTGATATACAATGTGATATCAAGATATTACAATAAATACAATGTGACTATTCCTAATGTGTTGCTCTTAAAATTTTCAAATAATAAAGTTTTTACTCAAGTTGTGTAATTATTTATCTAATACAGTTGCTGAATATAAACAAATTATTAAAGAGTTTTAAAATCTCTCTGAAAATGGATGAAAATCGTGTTTTTTCTAAAATCATTGTTATTAGGACGAGTATTCCGCATAAACGGGTATCTCTAGATGTTCCGGGTAGAGGGTTAAAAAAGTCAAAGCTTAAACAATAAAACTACATACAGTTATCTGAAAAGCAGACAAGTGTATTATCTATACTAATATTATAAAGAAGTAAAATTTGTTTGTTTGTTTGTATGTAGGAGGTAATCTCTGGAACTACTGAACCGATTGAAAAAATAGTTTTACTAACAAAAAGCTACACTATCCTTGAGTGACATAGGCACATTCATTTTGATAAAAACATTTTTATTTCAATATTTGTAAATTTAGTAGGAACAAATTTTTAGGTTAGGCCTAGACTGATAAACCAACACATGTATTTACATTTATTTACCATAGCAACCAATTGAATGAAATAACAGATAAAACAGCTGTTTGCTCCAATATTTTCATTAACAGCTGATTCCAAACTTTGAATTATATATTTGTATTTCTAACTTTTAGGTTAGGTTTTTATTAAAGTGTAGACCTCGCTGGTTTTTTTAACCTTTATTATATACCTGCTGTTATAAAATACACAAAATAATTTGAATTGAACATTTAACAAAATTTACCATCTTAGCTTTGGGGTTATTATTAATACTACAGCTTTGTTATAAAGAAAAAATATCATGATTATGTGTATAGAAGTTTCCGACGGGGTTGGAGAACACAGGGGTTTCCCCTAGTTCTTGTATAAATTGTAAAAGCACTTACAAAACAAAGCAGCAACGTGGGGCATTTTGGAAATAATCATATCCAACATCTCATCAGTTACGTCTTCAATTTGATCGCTGCTCTGTTGATGCTGTAACCACTTTAGCACTTTCTCTTCTTCTTCCAAATTTCCTGCGCACAAGTTCATACCGTTAAAACATATTTTTACAGCGGTAATTAAAAATACATAATCTTAACAAATAAAGTATATATGTGTGTGTGTGTGTGCATACCTTCGTAAAGCATGGGAATGCCTTTTTCAAAATACATGAGTGCCGGGATCTTCTCGATGCCATACTCTTTAGCTTCATCGATATCGTCAATCTTCACAAACACCACTCCCAACGCATCGCACTCATCGTCGATATTCTCAAGTTCCTTCAACACTCGTTGAGACTTACGATCGTTGTTATCATCTAAACAAATAACACTGTTAGATTAATTCATGAAATTTAAAATATAATTTAAAATTTTAGAAATAAAGGCAGAATGGAGTCATAGTTAAAAGACTGCTAAATTTTCTTTACTTAAATCAACACTGGATAGATAAAACCAAGCAATTGTTAACAAAACATAAAAATTATTTTGTCCTGGACTTCAATAATATGTTCTCCGATTCTTTAGTTTTTATTTAAAATAACACTACTTGCCCTTCTGTTAATTCTGTAAGACCTTCATGCATGCCAGAACCAAATTTGTGATGCTACATTTTTTTTAAGTAATAAAAAACCGTTAAGATGCAAATTTTAGTAAGGTAAGTCGGGGTGAATGGAACCCATTGGGCTTTTTCAAAGGTAAATATGTTATAGTACAGAGCAACCTAGTGTAGATTATATGAACCCAACCCTATCTTGTATGATACAAGATTGAGGTGCTTGGGAGGCTGGTAAGACGTGAGCTCTGACCAGTTGTTCATTTCACTCCGATCAGAGTAGAGGTTATTTCTCTTCTATCTCCATTACTCCCGGGGCTATTTCAATGCAATAGTTTTGTCATCATTTCGTGCAATATTTGTTAGAAATGGAGTGTTTACAAGACACAGGGGAGGAATATTTGTTATTGTTATTTTAAAAGTGTATTAATTGCAGTATCTTCATGACCACATTTTTTGTTGGGTGGGTGCAAGTGGAACCCAATGATTTGTGAATATACATTATTCAAGCAATTGTATTCAAACTCACACGATTGATTAGGCTTACCTCACTGAACTTGCCACTAAAATTTCAAGTAATTCTGTGAAAAACTACAGCAATGTAGTTTACAGGCAATGCCTAGGAGACCCCTATATTATTTATTATCACTAGACTTAGGTTCAAAAGGTTTAATTTTTTTATTTTTCAGTAGATATAAGAAAGAATTGTGTTTATTTTTGTAAAAAAGAATTGAATAGATGTTTGGTGGTAAATAAATAAATCATCATAAAAAAACTAAAAAAAAAAAAAAAAAAACTGAATGCAGTGAGAGGAGAAAATAGTTCTATCAAAATTAACGGTACCAGTTGCCCCAATGTACCTTTACACAAAAAATATTTGTAAACTACTTATCGATTAAAAGACTTCTTTCTTTACAGTCTTCATTTTTTCCACTTGCCCTGACCTCTTTTTAACGATTTCAAAAGCAAAAAAGGCCCAGGAGTTCCACGTGTAACACTGACAGCCATGTAACAGAGATGTTATACGATGAAAATAGATTTTTAATTTCCCATAATGTCTAAAGCATAGAGGTTTGGTCTAAATAAATAAAATGACGCAATATATATAATAATAAACATTTATAATTCTTGCATATATATAAATTCCTATATGACGCAAAATAGTTACAGTAGAATCATTTTTAATAAATAAAGAATAAAGAATAAGCAGACTGTAAATAGGTAAAATAAAAAAGCAGACTTAAAATATATAAATCGGTGAGAATATATAACGTGTATGAACTGTATAAGAAGTTATTTAAATAAGTGTGGTTGAAGTAAACGGTAAAGAAAGACAAATAAATGTTTGAATGAGGTTTGAATAATAAACAGTTTAACAATTAAAAACAGTTAAAAAACAAACACATGTACAAGAAGTCAGCGTATATAACAAGGCACGTCACAATATCAGCATATGTATCGAGATACAGGACTAATAAAAAACTCCATCTATGATGAGCGTTGAAACAATTCCAATACAGAAGGCTTGGTACTACTTGCCTACGTGCCCAACTGCACAGAAGCGAACAAGGTAGAACGTTCCAGAACGAAAAAAACATGGCGATTGAACTGCGTGTGTTGTAAACGGCGAGTGCCGTGGAATTTAGTTAAAAATGTAGTTTTCTCATCAGTACAATGATGAATGTTGTATTAAAGTGGAGCAGAGGTGTTTCGGAGTTGCGGTAGACGTAGAAAGTGAAATCCATCGTACAATTTTCATAATAAGTGAGTTTAAAAAATCTAGACATGTGATCGGACAAATGCGTTGACGAAATGAAAATGTGTTAACTATATCGAGTAAATTCAGTGAAATCCTAGGTAAAAGTATAGAAACAACTGCTATCGTGAGTAAATATGGCCATTATTTTTAAGTTTAGAAGTCTGCATTTTTGAAATTTTACAATTTTTGAGAAGTAACTTAACTTCAACTTTTTTCCTATTGCGTCATGCTTTTAGATAGGTTTAAGCCTAACTATAATTTGTAAAGATTGTATATAATTGATTTGTTTAATTTTTTTTGTAATGTTGATATATCTTGTTGTAAATAATCATTCTTTAATTATGTCAGAGTAAACGAATAGTTGTCCTGCCATGGTGTCTTGAATTTCTTTATTGAGCCACGCATATCCAACTAGCTTGTACTTTAGCAGCCAGGTACTCATCCCTGAGAAAGTTAAACTAATTCAATAAATATTTCACAGTAATTAATAATTATGGATAGACAGATGCTAACATAGCATAGATGAAGTTATATGTGGATTATTATAGGTTATGATCATTATTATTTTTGAGTTGTAAGGTGGAGCTTAAGGTGATATTAAGATATAATTCTACGTTGGAGTTAAGGAGATACATGATGTATGGTGATTTTTGTTTATGGAGGTAAGGCAGTAGGCCTAAGAGGTGATTTTTGTTTATGGAGGTAAGGCAGTAGGCCTAAGAGGTGTTTTTTGATGAGTTAAGGTATTTTATGAACGACGATTTCTGGTGTATTAAGGTGAATAAATAAAAGAAGTGAAGGAGAGGTGTTAATAATTGCTGAATAATCCACATATAACATTTTATTTTAGTTTGAACAAATTTTTTTAATTTTTACAAATTACCCATTTTTTTTAAACAGTTTATTATTCGTATATTTATATATATATATTTTTTATTTTTGCAACGCTTTTCGTTGCACACGTGCCCCAGACCATAGGCAAGGGGAACCCTTAGAGATCTAAATAAAAAAAAAAAACTCTTGTAAATATATTATTCAAGCAATCTTATTCAAACTCACACCATTGATGAGGCATACCTCACTGAACTTGCCACTCAAATTTCAAGTAATTCTGTGAAAAACTGAATGGTATAAGTGAAAGGAGAAAGCCGCACTATCGAAATTAGCGGTTCCAGTACCCCGGTGTACCTTACAAAATTTACGATTTTGAATGTATCGAGTCGAAGAGTAAATTGAAATAATATGACAGTAATTTTTAAAACAACAATATTCCACTGATTTTGAAAGATAGACTTTCATGGTCACAAACATTATTGTTATGTATTTGGTCTTCGGGAGATTGACCGCGTCACTACTGCGTGCACATTGAGTACACCCGATGTTTCGGGCACGTTGCAGCTGTCCATTTTCAAGGCTTAATAAATGTCAAGGGAAGCAAGGAGGCCTGAGGTTATATAGTTCTGGGAGTGGACCATCTATGCCTTTGTCGGCCAGTCGGTTGACTGCTTGGGATTCTTTAGAGATGTCAATTCCAATAGGTTTGTTGTGACAGTTGGTGTTTCTAGAAAATTCTAAGCTGCGTAGTTTTTTATTTTCAAAATAACGTGTTTCCAAATGTTACTAAGTTTATACCCATGGTCTTTATTATAGTTGTTTTTATGTTTTCTCATTTCTGAATAATTTGATGAGTTGGAAGCAGTTGTAGGTTTGTAAATAAATATCGGTCAGCTGTGTTCATGCAATTGTGTTAATTATACTTTGATTTTTAATTTCAATTATTAATAACTTTTGTTTTTCTGACAATTAGTTTTAGTTTTTTATTTTTACGTTGCACACCTTGCTGCCTCCAACATGCATTGTAAACACAAGTTAGCCAATACTAAACTGCATTGTAACAATACATACTGAAACAACTGACTTACAGAAAAGCACAGCAAGATTCTTCCCTTCTTTGACCAGTCGGTCGAGCATTTCGTCTGTCACATCTTCGATCTCGTCCTTCTCTAGTTGATCCACCAACCATTCCAGGATCTCATCTTCGTTCTCCACATCACCTGAAACAAATAACTAATAGTGTGAATATGTGGACATATCATAAACATTAAAAAAAAGATATAGTAGAGCCGCGGTTGTCCCTCAGATAACACGGACTGTCAAACATCGTATGGTAAACTAGTGAAATCTATGAAAACGTGGTCAAAGATGTGAAAAAAGCATCTACTGTATTATCAAATGAAAAACTAACGTCCAAATGAAAATAAAATACAAATACAAAATGATAAAAATACCTACATAGACCTCAGATTACATGTTCCAGTAAAAAATACAAAGTCCATAAGTGTTTTTTGTTTAACGGAACTCGCTCGTTTGATAAATAAACAAACGATATGCAATATGAGTATAACACGAGCGACGTTTTAAGAGCGAGGATTTACTTGATATTGAATCAAACTATTGTATTCACAAAAACTAAAGGAGACGTGTGAAAGGGGGTAAGCCGCGTAGGGTAAAAGCTAGACACAATAGAAGGTCGGATAGAAGCAGGTACAAGAAAAGCCAAGATAAGGTATGATGACATCACCATCGCGTAAACAATAATCACAGACGTCTGTCTACTCTTACTGAGCTACTAAGCGTATCCGACTACCCGATTAATATTATTGTTTATTCGAGTCATTTGTTTGATTGTTTATTTAGTTCACTACTTATAAATAAATAAATTACGTTACTTATTTAGAAAATCTATTATTCTCTTGAATAAACAGTACTTGTACCGGTCAAAATACATTAAAACGTAAAAAATCCTGATTCTGTTGATGATCAGCAAAGCATTGGAATTACTGCATTGTACAGTATTTAATAATGATTAAAAACTGTGCGTTTTATTTATCGGAACCATTTTTGACAAAGCATTATGTGATTAATATAAGTACAGTACAGTAGATTTGCTGCTATTCGCGGATTTAACTTTGCGCGGTTACTTTAATGCAAACCAAACTTCCAAACTTTTTTTCTTTGCTTTTTACTACCTCGGTTAACCCGGAATTCAGTTAGTCGGGGCTCGGATAACCGCGGCTCTACTGTAATTTAAATATTGTAAGAGGTAATTTCAAAATGATTCACACTTTTATCTTCTGCTCCACTCCCTATTGCAAGAGAAATAGTATGATCTCGCAGCTAAACCGCTGATGTTAGTTAATCAAAATAGAATCTAATCGTGCGCAACTTCGTTCTGATATGGATATGTTCTAACTATGGAAATTCGCTAATAACTTTTAAAAGAAATGTTCGCAAATTATCCTTTAAAAACTATTCATAAAAATACCCTATTTGTACAGACAAAAGTCATTAACATTTTTTAATAGAGTCTGACTCTAATAAACATGTTTTATAGCTGGATGCATTTTTAAAGCTTGATTCTAATTAGAATAACGATTTTCATACATGAATATATATACAAACATAAAAACAAGATTAAAAGACAACTAAATGAGGACAAATTTTAATTTCTTTCATTATTAGAAAATTTGATAACAAACGCAATGGGAAACTACAAAAAAAATTTAAATCTTAAATTTGATTGGGCACGAAATTTGTTGCCGATTGGTCAATAAGAGCACGGAAGGGGGTGGAGGAGCATCCCTGGCTCGAGGATGAGCAAAATCTCACTTCTTGGTCCATCTAGGCAAACTGCATCTGAAACCTTACTCTGAACATGTGTAATGTAAAGAAGGTTGTAGCTCTAATTCAGGACATGGCCACCTTAGAAAACACATGCAAAGAATGGGCATCTTCACCGTAGATCCCAAATGCAGGGAAATCACAGAACACCCGATCTATGAGTGTGAGATGCTTGAACAGGTGAGTTATGAAACCTTTGGAAAACTAACCAAAGGACAAAACAACCCCCAGGACAACCTCGTCAAAAGGTTCCACTTAAGGACCTAGACAGAGCTAACTATGGGTTCAACATTCTTTACGTGGGAGCAAAATAAACCCTTGAGGCAGACATGCATAAGGATTGTACCGCCCATTCAAGAAGAACCACATTTGTTTTTAAACAAATAGTAAAAATATACTGTAGTAGGCAGTTTGATCATTACACAACCTAATAGCTGTCTCAATAAATACAAATGTGAGTATTCTTTATAAGTATGTGGTAAAAGAATTCACTTTATCAAATACGTAAATGATTCTATATCATACTTACCATCGTATACGTTGGGAATCTGTTTCTCAAAATAAACAATGGCGGGCACGTTGTCAAGGCCAAAAGACTTAGCTGCTTGGGGGTCGTCAATTTTGACAAACTGGATGCCTTGTTTGTCGCAGTCGTCGTCTATCTTCTCCAGCTCGCCAAGAACCTGCATCGAATCCTCATCATCGTTATCATCTGGAATTATAATACAAGTTATCAATTATTATTACAGTAAACGTTTAACCAATATCAGAACACCTTCCTGTATGATGAAGATAGTTCTTAGATGAAATGTAAAAGTAGAATACTAAAATGTATTAGGCTACTGTAGATTTATTTTTAATTACATATGCATGCGGAAACTAGTTGTTTAACTAAATAAAAAAATTAAATACAAAAGTTGAGTATCACGGACAAAAAGTAAATATTTTCAAAGTTTAATGGTTTACCCAAATTTATATTTCCACAGCTAACTGTAATGTTTCTTCCATTTATAAATTTAAACAACGACTAATTAATACGTTACAATTCCAGTAGGGACATTAGATAATACTTACAGAAGAGGACGACCAGGTTGTCGATGGAACCAATCAGGGTTTCGAGAGTTTTCGCTGTAACGTCTTCGATGACGTCTTCCTCATCGCCGGTGGATTTGTTCTGCACTAACCATTCAAGAACATCTTCTTCCCGCGTTAACTCACCTAAACAATCGATATAAGATTTTTTTTAAATGTACAAAGTTTTTGTTTAAAAATTGATTAGTAATATTTTTAAACCGTTGTAGCAAAAAAGGTGCTACAAGGATTACTAATCGATTCTTTAGATTATATCCTACAAATCTATGGTCAAATAACGATAGTTAGGTTTAGTTAGTTTGTATACAGATCAAAAAGAAATCCAAACGCCGTGTAATGCCCAGCTGCCTATTGAGTAATGCTACGGTACCTGATATTAGTTTTTATGAAAGAACTTTTTTTGTGTTGTATATAACTGTACATACGAGATGACCATTATTTTCGTAATGAAACAGTGAAAATTTTGAAATGATAACTTCTATTGGCCCGTTGGGCACTTTCGCTTGACTATATTCTGAAATCTCATGTCACGAAATTTTTGCGTAAACACAAGTCAGAGCATGGCGAGGGAATAGGTGATACAGTACATAGTATATACAGACAAGTAAGTGGGTGGAGAGGGAATATTCGATATTTAGTATATAATAATACATTATTATAATATTTATAAAGTATGCGAAAAATAGTGATCATTATAATGTACAAGTTTATGGAGAAAAAGTTATCAGTGATGGAATGGTAAGAAAATGAGTTCGGCAATTCAATGATGGGCGAACCAATGTTCAGGACGAGGCTAGCAGCGGGTGGCCATCGGTTGTGAGTGATGAATTGGTTGAAAAAGTGAATGAGAAAATTTGTGGAAACAGACGTTTCACCAAAAGAACGATTTCTGATGAATTCCCAAAAATTTCTAAATCTCTTTTGCACAAGATTGTAGTTAGTCGTTTGAATTATCGCAAGTTTTGTTCTCGTTGGGTTCTGAAAATGCTTACGGATGAACACAAAAAGAAGCGACTTGGCAGTGCATTAACTTTTCTCCCGTTACAGTGATGAAGGAGACGAATTTTAAACAAGATTGTTACAGGTGATGAAACTTGGGTTTGTCATGTCACTCCAGAGTCCAAACAACAGTCAATGGAGTGGAGACACTCACGATCTCCCAAAAAACCAAAGTTCAAAACAACTTTGTCGACAAGTAAAATCATGTGCTGTGTTCTGGGACAGAAAGGGCATTCTGCTTGTTGATTTTCTACCCAGAGGGGAAACAATCAATGCGGAACGATATTGTGAAACACTGAGAAAACTTTGGCGTGCAATTCAGAACAAAAGACGTGGAATACTTAGTGAAGGCATTGTGTTGATCCATGACAACGCACGTCCCAATTCTGCTGGTGCCACTCAAAACCTTATTCAATAATTTGGTTGGGAGAAATTTGACCACCCGGCGTACAGCCCTGATCTGGCACCTTCTGATTTCCACTTGTTTTTGCACTTGAAGCGGGATTTCGGAGGGCGCCGCTTTGACAGCGATGACGACGCTGAAGACGGTGTTCGACAATGGCTCTCGTCATAGGCAGTACCTTTCTATGAAGAGGGTATAGAAAAGTTGGTTCCTCGCTGCGACAAATGTCTAAACTATTTTGGAAACTATGTAGAAAAATAGTTTACGATATCATCTTTCTTGTAGAAATAAATTTTGTTGAAAAAAAAATTATCTGTTTGTTTTTTCCCAAAACGGTATTTACTTTCTGGACAAGCCTCGTACTATTATAATAATTATTATTATATTATAATAATAAGGGATAATTATAATAATTATTATTATAATTATCCCTTGCATAATGAATTATTCTTAGAATTCTATGTAGAATCCATACACTAATACCTCACTCAAAATCATCATTAGTCGCTACATAAATACTGCTTACATTATAATGATCACTTATTTCCCATACTTATTATAATTACTATACTGTAATATTATAATCATGCAATTTCAAAATACGATATAATATTTTTTGACAATATATTGATATGTGTAATTTGTTTTTTTTTATATTTAAAAGCACACCCAATGTTTTTTTATATTTTACTTTTCTTTCTAATTTTATTTGTATTCAAGCTATAGTGAATGAAAGTAAAAATCATCTTTTTCTGAAATAAAAAATAACTCATTTATCAAAGAATAACTTTTAATGCATACAGATTGGTGCCTTAGTTATAATGTTATCTGTTCTATAGTTAATTCTGAAAAAAATATATATAAAACGTGTATTTTTTATAATATATAAAACAGTCAGCTGCACAAAGTGCTAAATTCAACTATCATTTTGGAAATTTTACCCATCAATTCTAGGGTTATGAATTTGTTCCAAGGGCAAAACGAGTTTACTCACAACATCATAATGAAATATGAGGCCTATTTTCACCTAAATGGTGACTATAATAAATAAAACTGTAGACTTTGGGGTACGGAAAATCTATTGTTGAACATCAAATGCACTTGGTAAGGTACACAGTGCGGTGTGGTGAAACCGTAAAAAGGACCATACTTTCTTGAACACGATGAAGGAGATCGGGTCAATGAAGATGGCAGGCACTCAACACCGGACAATGATTGGCCAGAGGTGGAGAAGAATCCAGAGTTGTGGTTCTAACAAGATGGAGCCCGTCAAACTATGGTTCTCTTGAGGAAAATTTTTCGATAATTTCATGATTTTCAAATTTCAACTGTCCAATGCGTTCTCTCGACGGCAGCAGATTTTTTCCTGAGAGACTAACTAAAAGGAATACAACAACTAATAAACTACAAGGAACTATTCAATAAACTAATAACCATACAACAGCTTAAAGCCAATATTGGAGACGAAGTAAGAGCGTTGGGAATTGAAATTCTAACAAGAGTTATGGAAAATGCTCTGGATAGAGCACGTCAGGACGAAGCTAACAATGGCCAGAATTTATATTCAAAAATTATTTCCAAAATATAGACTAAATGTTGCCAAGGATAAAATTAAATAAAATTTGAAAGAAAAGTTATTTACTAACTAAACCATAACCCTAATTATGCTAAACTCTTTACAAAAAGAAATGTGTCTCATGTCTAAACAACTCACTACCCTCTATCATGTCTAAGTGTTGTGGCTAAAGCAGAACAAATTTATTTAAGGAGTTCACTCATTACACAATGAATACAAATTATTTAAAGAACAAAGGAAGCTGGCCTGGATCCAACAATATGAGCCATTAATTATTCTTATGCTTGATAAGTATGCTACTGTTATTAACTACTCAGGTCTAGCATGTATTAGGTTACCTTTACAGACAGATAGATCCACCACCTTACTTGATGTATTTACTTTGTGCCTGAAAGACTAACACTAGAGGGCTTTCAATCTACGACTTTAGAAAAACTTATACACATAAATTGTTGTGAAATAGTTCTCAGTTCTCAGTCATATCATCTGTGCTTTTCTCAAAACCAATTTTGTAAAACTATAAAGTTATTACCTTACATATATTACACAAAATTTGATCTACTGCTTTGTGTATCTACCGGTACAGCATTGAATCAAATATTAGAATACTCCGAACAAGACCCTACATCGAATAGACCTATACCATTACTGTAAGACACGCAAGAAAGGAATCACTGCTAAACTCTATTTCCTTACTGGAAACCATCTTGAATTTAAAATTGATACAACTCGGGAACTATTAGAGGTCCAGCAATGTTTCGATTATGAAAATATTTTGTTTCTGACGTCACGTCGAATGGAAGATACCACCAGATCCTTCTTATGGAAAAACCATGTTAAACTTAAAATTGTTTCATCTCAGGTACTACTTGAAGTACAGGAATGATTGAAATAAGAGAATAATCTGTTCCAGATGAACAGGTCTCCTATTGTTTATCAGTATGTTACGTTTTTATATTAGCAATTATCTTTTCTTGTATTTCCATTAACTCTGTGAGGAAGACATATTTTACTAAAACAAGCCGAGCTAAGACACGTTTTACAACAGCGACGATATAAATCTTTACTTATAATACAACGAACCCTTGCACGTAGAAATGTTTTAATAATACAACAAACTGTTAATATTTTTACAAACATATATTTCATTCACGACGAAGACGAAGTTTCCTGAGTCAAGCAACACATAAGTTTGTCCATTAGAAGTTGTTATTGCGACCAGGGGTGCCCAACCCATCCATGGTTCAGTGGTGCAGCTGCACCATGGGAATTTTTTAGGGGGATATTTAGGGGACTTATTGAGCATTTCAAAAAAGGATTTTTACATTTTACCAATATTTCAAGCTCATCAAAAATGTAAATATGTTTGATTCCCCCTTCTAAAGGTAAGGCGAAACATCTGGTCATGTTGTACATAGCTGTATATTATTCTCTCTTACACCCTCAGACTATAACTTCTACGTTAGCATAAACTGTTAAGGGTCGGCTCTAGCTGTCGGCCATGTTTGCTGACACTCCATAAGACCAATGTTAAATTAAAATCCAAATTTTGCCTTTATTTTTTATCGGATAATTATGAACGATATGTCATTTTAAAGCTATGACCAATATGCATTCAAATGGCTTTTCCAAAACTTAAGACAAACATTTTGTTTAATATTTATTAACAATTTAAAACATTAATCTTTAATATTTTTTTATGTTGTCACTATTAATTATAACAAAAAACTACCAAGCCAATTCGCATGAAGAATTTCGTCCCCAAGGGTTTGGTATTTTTTTTAAAACGCTATTTGAACAATTGCGGGTTTTAAATGGATTTAGGCTGAGCAATGTCCGTGTGGGCTACCGCCACTATAGGGTGATTTTAAATATTTTTTACGTTGCAACTATTAACTATAGCGAAAACTTACCATGCCATTCGGATGAAAAATTTTGTCCCCAAGAGTTTGG
>JAGFPH010009816.1:31317-41953 GCA_018207615.1 Philaenus spumarius | reverse complement strand
AATAATCGCTCGCATCTATGACCCCTGTGGTTGGCTAACACCAATCATTTTCCATGCAAAATGCATAATTCAATGGCTTTGGACATTGGGACTCTCTTGGGACGAAACCGTACCCGCGGATGTAATAAAGGTTTGGAAAACTTTCACTAACGAGTTACCCACCGTAGAACAAATAAGGATACCCCGCTGTGTGCACTTGTCCGATGCAAAAAACATTCAGTTACACGGGTTTTGTGACGCCAGTGAGAAAGGTTATTGTGCTACAATTTACTTGCGAACCGTGGACTCAACAAATAATGTCAAAACACAACTTCTAATGGCAAAGTCGAAGGTCGCCCCGCTCAAACGAGTTTCAATTCCGCGCTTAGAACCCTGTGGTGCAAATTTACTTGCAAACTTAATGGCTTATTGTATCTCATTAATTTCACCGCTTTATAAAATTAATTTATTTCGCTGTTGGCCGGGATTCTTCCGTTGCGTTGACATGGATAAAAACACCGACGTATCGCCTGAAAGTGTATATTGCCAACCGAGTGAGCCAAATCCAAGACTGGATTTCACCGGATCATTGGTTTCATGTGAATACAATTCAAAATCCTGCCGATTGTGCCACCCGGACGTTACTTCCGTCTGCGCTATTAAACCACCCTTTGTGGTGGCACGGACCGCAATGGCTCTCACGCTCAGTCGAAGAATGGCCAAATACACCACCTCCGGTATTGGATGTTGTTCCCGAACTCAGTTCCAACCCGCTACACATAGGAATTTCATCAACTATTCCCGAATGGGATTTATTAACTAAATTTTCAAACTGGAATTTTCTCACACGAACACTGGCTTATGTTTTAAAATTCATACAGAACTGTAAAACTAAAACCAGAAATAACACTGCGTTGTCTCTCAAAGACTTAGAACGCTCCGAACAAACCATAATTAAACTAGTGCAACAACAATACTTTTCAGAAGAAATAAAACAACTAAAAGCTAAGAACTCTTGCACACTGAAACTACAACGCTTGTCACCTTTTTTGGATAACAATGGACTGGTACGAGTCGGTGGACGACTCAAACTAACTTCACTGAACTATAGCGCTAAACATCCTCTGTTACTTCCAAAAACACATCATATAACACAACTCATTATCAATACTTTCCATTTAAAATATTTTCATGCTGGTCCACAGCTGTTACAATCTCTGATCACGCAGAAATTTTGGATATTGTCCGCCAGAAGCATCATTCGCTCACTTATTTTCAAATGCATGACTTGCTTCAGAAACAGACCTATTAATAAAATTCCTACTATAGGTAACCTGCCAACAGAACGAGTGACACCTTCGAAGCCTTTCCTTAAGACAGGAATCGACTTTGCAGGTCCTTTCAATGTCAAAATACATACGCTACGCTACGCCAAACTAATAAAATGCTATTTATGCGTCTTTGTCTGCTTCACCACGAAAGCCGTGCACCTAGAAGTCGCCATGGACCTCTCTACGGACGCTTTTATTGATGCCTTCTCCAGATTCGTGTCTAGAAGAGGACTCTGTGCCCATGTGTATACTGACTGTGGAACAAACTTCATCGGCGCTGCCGCAAAACTTCAGTCAAATTACACCAAGATACTCCTCCAGGAGGACGCCAAAACCACTTTGACGAGATATGGCACCGAGCAAGGAGTCCAGTTTCACTTTTCGCCGCCAGCAAGCCCTCATATGGGAGGATTATGGGAAGCCGCTGTAAAAAGTGCAAAACACCATCTAACGCGCACTTTGGGATCTCAGCATCTTCCATTGGCAAACTTCATAACGCTTATCACAAATGTAGAAGCCATACTCAATTCTCGTCCACTAACACCTATCTCCAACGACCCATCCGATCTCTCTGTGCTAACACCTGGACACTTCCTAATAGGCCAACCTCTTATCTCTCTACCAGAACAGAATTTGTGTGACTCGCCACACAACCGCCTCACCACACAACCGCCTCACGCTGTGGCAACAGACTCAACGCTTCTCTCAACACATATGGAAGCGTTGGAGCTGCGAATATCTCCACACCATACAACAGAGACTTAAGTGGACGAAAACGGAAAAGAATCTTCAGGCTGGAGACTTAGTGCTCATCCATGAGCCCAACACCAAACCTCTAGCATAGCCTTTAGGGAGAGTAGTAGAAACGCACCCAGGCAAGGATGGAATCTTCAGAGTAGTTACGCTAAGGACCGCGACCGGCACACTCAAGAGGCCGGCGGCCAAGGTCTTCAAGCTTCCTACCACCCAATAAACGCTACACAAACGCCTCGTTGGATGGGCGCCGCCCCCCAGTTCGGCTGTCTTCTTGAACTTGGTGTAGGGCAATAATTTCAAATTATTCTTCGCAACGCTTTTCATACAGTACATTATGACTTTATGGACTTTATCTTAATCTTTTGAAACATTGTTTCAAGGGCGCCGCTATGTTGAGTATTCATATTTCGAACTAGGTAAACTCACCTTTGACCATTACGTCAACTGTCTCCCGTAATCTTGACCGGTCCGGCAAGGGTGGGGATCGGTCGTTGAAAGTATGCTTAACAAGTCGCATCAATGTATAATAAAATAATCGCTTCGCATTTTAAGAAGAATATTTTATGTTCGTACCGCAACTAGTTTTATTTACCGTTATTGTCAAGTTTGACATTTTAGTTATATTTCAGTTTAATTGTTTTCTTTCCGTAAGTGTCATCACAGTTATAAGTGAGTGTACTTTAATTATTAATTGCACTAGTTGGCCAACTCGCGGAGTGCACCACCACGTGGATCTTCCTTTTACCACAAGAAGCGTCTTCACAACAACAAGAGTGAGTACAATAATTACAGACATTAATTTAGCTATGGTGACACATTATTTGTAATATTTTAAATAACTGACATTTATTTTACTTTGGTCCTCCGGAATATAACGACTTCAGTCGTAACAGTGCCGCTATCTTATCGCTATCAAACAAGATCCTTTTGGTTACCGTTGTTTCCTTTTGAGGTACATAATCCTAAAAATAATTCACTGGCAGGGGATAATTGACCATAAATGCATTTTGCCTTAAAACAACCAAACATAAATATAAAATTTTAGAATTTATTACACTTATTGCTTTAAGTAATATTACAATTAAAAACAAATTTTCGACGTTTTCCATAAATTGCAACAGTTTACCTGCAAAGTATAACATCACTGGTGTTTTTGACATTCTGTTAATTGTTTTATTTAAGTGTTTATTTAAGATTTTGATCTTGGATTTTGATGGCCGTATCGTATAAAATATTCGATGAGAAATTTAGCTGGTCATTCTCATCGAATACTTTATACGATACGGCCATCAAAATCTTAAATAAACACTGCCGCCAGATTACGTACTTACGCTCAGATATGATATGAGACTTCAGTTGTCCTAGGGCATTGACACTATACGCACGTAGTTCTTCGCGTTAATTTATATGTTTATGTGCTATGTTTTGTCCGTAATTATTTGTTAATTTTAATGTATAACGATCTCGATAATGAGTGATTATATACTCTGAAGATGGAGCAGATGTTCTGAATCGCGTAAGTGCGATTTCAAATAGGAAGTCAGGTGGTGGAACTTAAATAAGGTAAATCAGTGTTATTTAAAACATTAGTGACTTGGATACCAAAAAACATGAATCTAAAATTTATATTTCGTAAAAATGGATGATTCTAAAATGAGTACTGTGTGAACAAAACTAATTTACCTGCACTTTAAAATTAAATAAAACTGTATATAAGTTGTTTGTTAGAACTTGACTGATGGAAGTTATTGTTAATTTTAAAGTTGCCTTTTTATACTAGGCGAGTTAAAATGCATATTTTATCTTAATTACGTTACAAAACCTAAGTTTTTACTTTAAATTGGTTTATCTCACAAACTATTTGATGTGAAGCTATGATTAAAATGTGAAACTTTCCCAACTTATTTTATTGGCACGAAAACATTACACAAAGTTAGTGAAAAGAAAATAAATCAGAAAAATACGTTTTTGTAAAAAAATATTGTTACATTTAAAATTGCTATAATGTTTATTAATCGCCATTCCGAATATTGATATATATATATATATATACTTATTAATTCAAATTATTGTTAATCGGAAATTATTTGAGTACATCAATTAGTCAAATATCAGAACATTTAGTTCAACACTCCACACAGAATGTGCCCTATATAGTTATCGAGCTGCACTTATAATAAGTTGTATGACTTGAACACTAATTATCTTAGGAGAACGTTAAATATGGACATACTTTAGTGTTTTGACAAGAAATACATTGTTAATAATATACACAGCTGACTGAGTATTTATAAATATCAACATTGTCACAAACATAGAAAATATGGCTGCTATTGAAATCTCATGTATATTTCTTGTATTGAATTCAATTAATTGTTGTTATGTAAGAAATAAAGGTTATTAGTGCTGCGATAAGATCCTAATATAAAAACAGACAAGAAACTAACTTCTCGCAGTCGCAGTAAATACAAAAACCTTAACTAACTCAGTCTTTTGCTATTTTTTTTTTTTAATTAAAAATTGTTCCTTTTAGTTTTGGTTTTTAAATTGTGGCTTTCAGGGGCATCTATAAAATTAACATATTTAATCAATTGATATGAGTAAATTTTTCAACAAACACTATTACTGACAATTAACACTGTAACTTCAATTTGTTGTCTGAATAATCAACTACATAATTATTTATTTTTAATGCCACAAATAAACACAATCTGTAAATCAGTATCAGGTGACAAACATGCCTGCGTTCTTTTTTTGTTTAACTTGTCAACTTAGTGTTATGTTACTCAAAATTTTATTCAGCAGATAATGTGCTATGAAGTCGCCAGTAGTAGTTTCTGCCTTACTAAATCTTAATGAAGTCGGTCCGCGAGAGAATATAATGAAATTAGACCACAGTCGCACAAACTTGCTATCTTACAATCAGGACCGAAACTTGTGTGAACCCAGTCAAGCGTGGCCCTTAGACTAGAATTTCCTTGTTTTGTGGTTCCCTTCCTTCTTCATAACGTAGTTAATTAATCTGGTAACACTAATAAACCAAGTAAAATGATTATAGTAGACATAAGATAAGATAGATAAGATAAGATACTTTTATTTTTCATGTGTAACATACATAACTGAATGACATTGTATTTACAGAAAATCTTCAAAACAAAACAACAAACCAATTACAATAAAATTCTTCTATATAACATAACACTTTTTAACTTCCTATATACAATACTGTTTCACTTGTTATTATTTTTACATGGAAAATTAACTAATCCTTAGGATAAATCAGCTTAGAACAGTCCATAGAAACCTGCATAGTTCGTATAGTGTGCAGTGTTTTTATAACTATGACTTACAATTTTAGTGATTTTTATGATCCAATGAAAAGCTAAGTAAGTAAGTTAATTATTAATTAATTGATTTCTTGATAAAAAATACTGCGAAGTTGAAATTTTATGACAGATGTTTGTATTGCGATAATTATGCCTGTTTATAATTATAAACTCTGTTGCATTCACAGTTGAGAGTTATCTAGTAATAATGAATTATGACTTTAATAGAATTAAATCCTTAAATATTAAATAGAATTAATAATCCTGGTATTTATGACATAATACTTACCTGTTATATTACTAGTCTGAATTTATAGACACAGGTCTTATAAATCTTAAACATCAATTCAGGCAGTAATCACCGAAGAGGAAACATTTATATCACTTATATTATTAGCTCGCTAAAAAAAATCCGGACGTCTCGGCTACTATTAAAGTACTACAGCTAACTTATTTACGACACTGCTAGGGTTAGTGATGGCAGTAGAGGTAGTTATACAAATCAGAAAATATATGAAACAGTTGGTAAATATGTTTGAGTTCATGTGTTCCAACCACCAATTTAAGCCTTGCAGTATCAATTACAAAACACACTTTTCGGTTTCATTACTTGATTAAATTATTGTGTAAAAGAAAAAGGTGAAATAGGGAAGAATTAATTAAAAGCTTAAACTAAATCATTAAAAAAATAAGCGGTACAAGGGAACGTGTACAAAACGAATTGTTCCATTGCCAACATTCAGTGGTTGTCTCTAAACATCTTAGTTATTTGATGCATATTGCTCGGCTTGATTGTACATATACTAATGATGAAATAATAGTTATAATTATTCCGTTTGTTAGATGTTGAGTCAAGTAACAGCTCCTGAGAGTTTCTTGTACTTACCTTAAAGCCATCTCACGCCACCTCCAAGCAATATAGATATTCAGCTTTAGTACAGTGTTAGTATGTTTAAGGGAGTGTGATTAGCTAGGATCAATAACAACACCACTGCATGCTGGGGGGGGGGGGGGGGAGAAGACATAAATTGTGACAATTAAATTCGTATAATTCTAATAATATTATCAATGTAATTGCAATTTTAAAAATATTTCGATTTTAATTGTTACAAACAGCAATTTATAAGTTATGTTTGGAAATTTATTTGCTCGACCCAATTACCTTTAAAATAGTAATTTATAAATTGTTAAACATAATGAAATCAGTTTAAATAAATATTATAAAAGTATTGTTCGTTAAAAACGTTTTTTACTTGATATAAGTGTACTTGACATATTATAGTACACTATAAAGGGTGAGTCATAAAAACCGACCTATTTTTGTATTGTAATTTCTCAGCTGTTATAACTGTTGGATAGTTAATTTTTGAGGTAAATAACTGATTAGTTAACGCAATTTTGAGGTTATTTAACATGGATCATCAGTGGTTAGCGCATCATCATGCTTTTTCCATAGAGTCATTTTTCAAAAGTAATGAATCTGTGATTTCTACACAACGTCAGTTTAGTGCTTACTTCAACGTCAGTCGTCATGGTGATAATCCAAGCCAAAAAACTATTCTAAGGTGGGTTGATAATATCCGGAACACGGCTTCTGCACACAAAATCAAACCTAGTGGCATACCTCGGACAATTTGAAAACATTGAAATTGTTCGAGCAAGTGTGATGCAGAGTCCTAAGCGCTCAGCCCGTAAATAATTCATTGCTTTGGCAACTTCCGCAGATTATTGCATTTGGCTTTAAATGTCCTTTCCTATAAAATAGTGATGAATCCATATTATTACTTATTCCCATATTTTACTTAATGTAACACCGTAGTCGGTGACATGTCCGTGGTGTTGGCTAACAGATTGCAGTGGCTACAGAATTACTGTATACGTTTTATTTTTTATTTAAATCGCGATGCTCGTGTTTCTCTTTATTATAAAACTCTTAACATCTTAAAACTTAATGAACTACGGACATATCGTACTCTGATGATGTTACATTCCATTCTATAAACTGGAGTGCCGACTTACCTGGCAGAAATGTTTTTCTGTAGCTCTAACATAAGTGCAAAGAGCACTAGAAGAGGTGGCACTACTCTTGCCATACCTTTGCACCGGACTATGAAGTATAATAAATCATTTACTGTGTACCACTTGCCGTCTGTGGAATTCGCTACCGGATGCAATTAAGTCAGTTGACGGCCGTGTCCAGTTTTCAAAGCTGTTGATGTCATATTTTTATTGTACAAAGTGGATGATGCATCCCAGTTTTGAGGCGTACATTAGAAGAAGTGTTTATTGTTCAGTTGTATGCATGTGTATGAATGTTTAATTATGATTGTAATACTTATTTAACCTCTTTGTATTAGTTGCTGTTAATTGTATAAGCTACATTTATTATTATTTGTTGTCTGTTAAATAGTATTTATTTTTTAAGAATTAAATTTTTTATATGTCTGTAATTTTGTATTGGGGTTAGGTGGAAGAGAGGACTGAATAGTACTAACCTCGCCCCCAAAAAATAAAGTCAATATCTATCTATCTATCTATGACTCAGAAACTAAACGAGAGGGATTTCGATTCACGCCTTACCATGTGCCATATACTATTGCAGCTTGTGAATGAAGCGAATCTTCTTCAAGTACAGGTCATGTCGGATGAAGCTCATTTTGGATTGTAATTTTCGATATTGGCCTGCCGAGAATCCAAGGGAACTTTATGAACGATTACTTCATCCATAAAAAGTGACTGTTAGGTGTGGAGTGGCGCGGTTTGGGATCATTGGCACATATTTTTTTTTTATAACGTTATGGGAATGCCTGTCACTCTTAACTCAGAACGCTATGTGGCCATGCTCAGAAATTTTCTGATGCCACAGTTACGTCAGTTAGGAATTGTCACAAACTCTGTTTGGTTCCAACAGGAAGGTGCGACATATCACATATCAATGAGTTTTACGACAACTGTTTCCGGGCCATTTCATTTCCCGGTTTAGTGATGTTCCATGGTCTGCGCGGTCCCCAGACCTGAATTCTTGTGACTGTTGGCTATGGGGCTATATAAAGAGTAAAGTCTTCGTTTCTAAGCCCCTGAATATTGCTGAACTAAAGCAGTGCATATAGAACGAGATCCCTGCAATTCCTCAGTCAATGTTGCGGAAGGTTACAGCCAGTATGCAGAAGAGGTGGGAGGCCTGTGTGGATGTGGAAGGACGACATTTGACGGACATTATTTATCATAAGTAGAAATGGCAAAATCATGTAAATATTTTAGTGTAGCACCAAAATATTTTTTGGTTACCCCGTAGTATTTTCCCAGACAGACAAAGAAAGTCAAGCGTTTGTGTAAAGGAAAAGGGTAAGCCTACTTGTCATCGAGGAAGAAAGCTTTTAAGGTGGAACAAATAGGAAGCTTAGGAAACTGAAAGATATATTGTTTAACATTTATCTTATATAATGACCCTTCCAGATTCACAAATTTAAAAATAAATAAATAAACAAACATAAATTCTAATTTGTGAAATTGTTTCAACTGTTTTGTACTTCAACTGTTTTCTGCCTTACTCTCCAATCTATTAGGAATGTATAAACTTATTAACAAAGTTCATTCCTTCTAAACACAATACACAGAATTATGTAGCCTAGTAGAAGTGCTGTTTTGAGTTTAAACCTTAGTTAATGTAGTCAGAGAGATTAGTGCTTTACATTACATTACTTGACTTTTTACAAAGTGCTTTGGTTTAAGATTTATTGACCGAGGAATGTATTTATCGATATCTCTTTTAAAGATAATTACATTTAAACAATGTATTCACCGATTCACTATATTAGCGAACTTGAATTCCTCTAGGAGATTTCGCGTTGGATATGCTACTCGAACAATTTTGTGAGTAACGATATATACACTTTTAAAAATAACAAAGGCACAATTTAACTGCAAAAAAATCAAATAAAAAAGTTTACTTTAAACTTCATGAAATGTTTAGACACTTATTATAGCGAACGAAACGATGTCATTTTATAATATATTATTTAATGATCTACCCTCAAATTATTTTAGTTTTAGCGTCAAAGGTTATGATTTTCAGAATGCTATTTATAATTAGTGTCAGTTTTATACAATTGGTTAAGGAGTTTTCTACATTACCAATAAATACACAGACAGTGTGTCTTTATTTAATTAATTATATGTAAGCGTTCTGATGCCGTGTTTATACTAAATATTTTTACTCGAAGTTAACCCAGCTTCCCAATGTACCGAGTTGTGAACGACGTAAGCAGTTAGAACTTTATCTTAATTTCATGATAGTTGGACAAAATGAAGTAGTAAAATAACTGTATTACTTTACGAAAAGACAGGTAATAATAAAATTCCATACAAACTTGTCATAAAAACACAGCGACATCCTTAGACTTGAAACTATTCGGCATTTAAGTTTAAGATAGTTGTCATTCTTACTAATGCTAATATTATATTCTTCTCTTTAGTTTTTTTAAATAAACTTGTCCAATAATGATAAAGACAACTAACCATATGTAAAGAGTTATCAAAGTTATTAGTAGCAATAAGTGTTGATTAAATACGTGTCTGTGTTTCAATCTGGTACTGTTTGTAAACTGTATTCACATTACACTGCGTATATTTCCTTCTATTTATAAAAATTGCATTAAATGTGTTTGTTATTCAAATCGTGATCTCATTGCTTTGAAGCAAAGGCGTCAGTTAACATTTCAATGGAATCCTATTAACATTAAAATCAAATTACAACTTACTTTCATGACGGGTATCAACTATCCACTTTTAAAGTTTATATTATAATTTGAAGTCCTAAATCCAGTCCGTTTATAACCTAAGCAATAAAGTAGAGGACAAAGGAAACTCCTCTGTCCCTGCTATTCAGTTTAGTAAAGTGTTTGATAACATCACTACGTAAAGTAGAAGTATTTATCGCTCTAGACAAAACATTGTAAATCATTTTAATAATACTTGAACATCGAAAATTGAAGAACCATTTTTTGTATTTTTATACAAAAAGATGTATGAAATTTATATCATTCGAAAGTACTGTGCCATACATGTACAAAAATATCATATTTATGTGTACGCTGTTGTCAATCTAGGCAAAATAAAATAAACACACACATGCATTTTTTATTTGCACACATCTATAACACAGTATCTTTTAAGTGATGCCAAACAAAAACGATATTTTTTTATTTATTTTATTCATTATTTTCCTTGTACAAAAGAATTGGT
>JAGFPH010009816.1:15898-31217 GCA_018207615.1 Philaenus spumarius | reverse complement strand
TAGTTTCAGTGTGCAAGAGTTCTTAGCTTTTAGTTGTTTTATTTCTTCTGAAAAGTATTGTTGTTGCACTAGTTTAATTATGGTTTGTTCGGAGCGTTCTAAGTCTTTGAGAGACAACGCAGTGTTATTTCTGGTTTTAGTTTTACAGTTCTGTATGAATTTTAAAACATAAGCCAGTGTTCGTGTGAGAAAATTCCAGTTTGAAAATTTAGTTAATAAATCCCATTCGGGAATAGTTGATGAAATTCCTATGTGTAGCGGGTTGGAACTGAGTTCGGGAACAACATCCAATACCGGAGGTGGTGTATTTGGCCATTCTTCGACTGAGCGTGAGAGCCATTGCGGTCCGTGCCACCACAAAGGGTGGTTTAATAGCGCAGACGGAAGTAACGTCCGGGTGGCACAATCGGCAGGATTTTGAATTGTATTCACATGAAACCAATGATCCGGTGAAATCCAGTCTTGGATTTGGCTCACTCGGTTGGCAATATACACTTTCAGGCGATACGTCGGTGTTTTTATCCATGTCAACGCAACGGAAGAATCTCGACCAACAGCGAAATAAATTAATTTTATAAAGCGGTGAAATTAATGAGATACAATAAGCCATTAAGTTTGCAAGTAAATTTGCACCACAGGGTTCTAAGCGCGGAATTGAAACTCGTTGGAGCGGGGCGACCTTCGACTTTGCCATTAGAAGTTGTGTTTTGACATTATTTGTTGAGTCCACGGTTCGCAAGTAAATTGTAGCACAATAACCTTTCTCACTGGCGTCACAAAACCCGTGTAACTGAATGTTTTTTGCATCGGACAAGTGCACACAGCGGGGTATCCTTATTTGTTCTACGGTGGGTAACTCGTTAGTGAAAGTTTTCCAAACCTTTATTACATCCGCGGGTACGGTTTCGTCCCAAGAGAGTCCCAATGTCCAAAGCCATTGAATTATGCATTTTGCATGGAAAATGATTGGTGTTAGCCAACCACAGGGGTCATAGATGCGAGCGATTATTTACAGGATAGAGCGTTTAGTATAGGCGTGTTCTGTGAAATTGATGGTGTATGAAAATTCATCATTTTTAGGTGTCCATTTTAAACCCAAAATAGCGAATAGCGGTTGATCAGGTGATCTAAAATAAAGTGGCGATTCCTTGAAAGTTTCTGGAATTTCTTGTAATAAGTCTAGCGAGTTTGAAGTAAATTTTCGAAGTTGAAATTGGCCCTTTGCGAGTAATGCGATTAGTTCCTTTTGTAGAGCTTTAGAGGAAGTGACGTCTGACGCGCCAGTGACTATGTCGTCGACATAAATATTTTTAGTTATAATTTCCGATGCTAATGGAAAATTCTTGCCTTCATCGTTGGCTAATTGGTTTAGCGTGCGGATCGCCAAGTACGGCGAAGATTTTACTCCATAAGTTACAGTAGTTAGTTTAAAAATTGAAATTGGATGAGTGGGGTCCGAGCGCCACAATATCAGTTGATAGTTTTGATCGCTTGGAGTTATTTGGATCTGCCTGTACATTTGGCGTATGTCGCAAGAAAAAACATTATTGTGACGCCGGAAATGAAATATGACATCGCAAATGCGGTTTTGTAGACTTGGACCGCAGTGCAAAGTATCATTTAGTGATAAACCTAAATCAGTTTTTGCGCTTGCGTCGAAAACCACTCAAATTTTCGCGTTAGGATCATTGCCTTTGAACACAGAGTGATGAGGGAGAAAATAATGGTTACATTTTAATACGGATTCTGAGGTTGATTCCATATGACCTGATTGAATGTAGTCATCCATAAAAGCATTATAGGCGGTTTTAAGCGTAGGGTTTGTTTTTAGTTTTGCCTCCAGATGTAGAAATCGTCTTTTGGCCATAGCGAAAGAGTTACCAAGGTTAGAGGTTTTAATATGGAACGGAAGCGAAGTTATATATCGACCTTCTGAATTTCTAGATATGGTGGTTACATAATGGTTTTCACATTCTACTTCTTCCTTAGTTGTGTGCGAAATAATAGGAGGTTCTTCTACAACCCAAAATTGTTGCAGCATTTGATTTAGATCTATTTCGGAAGTTGATACCATGGTGATTGATGTGTTTGCATTTGACAGAGTTTGAATGGATCCAATAAGAACGTAGCCGAAAACCGTTTCCAAAGCGGTTGGAAGTTTTTCACCTAAATCGATTTTGTTTCCGGTAATGACTTTGCCGAATAAATCTGCTCCAATTAACAAATCAACGTTATCTGGTTTGTTAAAATGTGGGTCAGCTAGCGTTAACAATTTTAACCTTTGTCGTAACGTATCAAATAGTTCATATTGCGGTAATCCAAGTGTTATGTTTTTCACTACCAAAACGTTGTGATTTTCCGTTAAGGGTGTACCATCAAGCGTGTGAATATTTACAAAAGCGATTCCAATAATAGGTGCGTTAACATTAGAAATACTGTTCAGAGTCAATGCGGAAGGTTTAATTGGTAAGCGAAGCGAAGTAGTGCAACTTTCGGTAATGAGCGATGTTTGACTCCCGCTATCTAATAATGAAGTGAGTTTAACAGGTTTATGGTTGCCAAAAGACACCAAAGCGCGTGCGGTCCCCAATACAGTAATGCAATGCTCATTGGTGACATTTAAAGTGTTGGTGCAGTTCGAAAAACCTGTTGTAGGAGCCTTAACTGTGAATGTATGTAAGTCAGTTTTGTTTATGTTTTGTGGAACTCCTGTGACGTGTTGAGAGTCGAGCCCCCGGACGTACTTCCTGCTGTCTAGTCAGCTGCTAGGTTTAGTAAGAAAAGAGCCCGGTTGAGCGTTATGATTTAAATGTAGCAAAGTATGGTGTTTTTTATTACAAATGCGACAGGTGGTGGTAGATTTACATATGGCGGTATTGTGCACATTACTCAAACAGTTTATGCAAAGTTGATTAGATTTAGCAAACTTCAATCTTTCACTTGGCGATAGTTCTTGAAAACTATGACAACCGTAAATATTGTGGCTATCGGCTTTACAGAAATTACAAGCGTTTGAATGATATGTAGTCGTATGGTATACATGTTTGGTTGGTAATACCGATTAATTATATTCCTGTCGAGGTTTGTCGTTGACTAGCTTAACAGCGGCGTTTGACTTTGCGACATAATTAGTGGAGGTTTGTGCATCCTCGAGATGGGCACATTCAGATTTCAAAAAATTGATTAAATCGTCAATTGTTGGAACAACATGATCAGTGGTTCTTTTGTCCTCAAACCGTTTTCTCGTCTCTTGATCGAGTTTACGGAGCAATAGCGTTAAGAGAGTTCATTCAAGTGACACATCGTGTTTCAAGATATGTAAAGCTTGCGCGTTTTCAGAATAAACATCAATAAAAGTTCTAATAGTTTTTAATGAATGACCAGATAGCGGTGGTAAGTCGATAATTTTTGAAATGTGAAAGCTAACCAAGCGTCTAGTATTTTGATACCTGTATTGGAGCGAATCCCACGCAATACGGTAATTAGGCGCCGTTACCGGCAACCCTTTAACCAAATTCAATGGCTCGCCATGCAAGCACGAAATTAAATATGTAAACTTTTCGACTCCAGAAAGCGCTGTGTTTTGATTAATCGTGTTATCGAACAGGTGGTAAAAGGTGGTCCATTCAGACAAGTTTCCCGAAAAATGTGGAAGCGATAATCTTGGCAACTTAATTGCTGTTTTAACAGACCCGGTGTCTACAGATGTTGCAGAAACGTTTACATCTACGCGTGGAGCGCCAATGTTAGGTAAGACTAGCTTAATTGAGGCCAAAATGGCAATTTTCAATTCGGAAATTTTGTCCTGAATTCCCACAATTTCCTGTAGGTTTTCATCAGTAATCGATTCCTCTTCCAGTACTTCATCAACTGATGATTCAAAGTCACTCGATTTTCTGTTAATCAGTTCAAAATACTCAAATAACTTGTTTGCAAAAGCTGGCGGCAATGTTTCAATTGTATAAGATTGAGTTACGGGTTTAATGTTTTCCGCAATCTTTATAAATCGAGCATAGATCAATTCTGACTGTCGTAAAAAAGTTGAGTAGTGCATGATGACTAAATTGAATAAAGTTAGTAAAGAAAAATTAAATTTTAATTCAAAGTTTATTATTTTGTAATATATAAAACACTGAAATTAATTGAATTTATTATGTTTCAAGTTCATTAAGTTATATTAGTTGCACTATAACGTTAAGAAATAGTTGCGAATATAATTTCATTCAATGAAACAGCGTCGTAAAAGTGTAAACTATTGAAATCTTGTTTGAGGTTAAGTTGGATTGTTTGTTAGTAAACACTGCCTGATGACAACTACTGACAACAGCTGATTTACAGTGAACAATTATTAGTATATTGCAGAAGTTTCCATTCGTTAATTGTATGCATGCGCAGTGTAACAAATTTGAACTAGCAAAAACGTAGAAGACAAAATGGCGTCATCCAAACTATCTTAGTTAAATCTAGCAATGTCTGTTTTGTCCATATGACCTTAGCGTAGCGCCATAAATCACTTAACTCACTAAAATATGTAAAATAAATAGTATTTATCGTACTAATGAACTATAATCCAATCCGACCCCGGTAGGACCAAATGTTTGATAGCGATAAGATAGCGGCACTGTTACGACTGAAGTCGTTATATTCCGGAGGACCAAAGTAAAATAAATGTCAGTTATTTAAAATATTACAAATAATGTGTCACCAAGCTAAAAATGTCTGTAATTATTGTACTCACTCTTGTTGTTGTGAAGACGCTTCTTGTGGTAAAAGGAAGATCCACGTGGTGGTGCACTCCGCGAGTTGGCCAACTAGTGCAATTAATAATTAAAGTACACTCACTTATAACTATGATGACACTTACGGAAAGAAAACAATTAAACTGAAATATAACTAAAATGTCAAACTTGACAATAACGGTAAATAAAACTAGTTGCGATACGAACATAAAATATTCTTCTTAAAATGCGTAGCGATTATTTTATTATACATTGATGCGACTTGTTAAGCATACTTTCAACGACCGATCCCCACCCTTGCCGGACCGGTCAAGATTAAGGGAGACAGTTGACGTAATGGTCAAAGGTGAGTTTACCTAGTTCGAAATATGAATACTCAACAGATCTATATGTGTCTGTACAATTTTATAAACCTTCGGAATGTATGACGATATCACAATGCAATAAACCTTTTATTATAAAACCTTCTGCCTGTGAATATTTTATTAATAAGAACTAAGCAAATATTGTTTGTTTTACGACACTATCGTGAAGGGAATCGTTTTAAAATGTTTTATTTAAGACAATCGAAAAGTTTTTTTAAACTTTTTTATAATATGTAGGTTTTAAGATGTTACCGAAAACTTTACTCAAAATTTCATTCCCTCATTCTAAAGAATTACAGATAACTTCAAAAATACCAGTGATGGTAAAGGTATTGTTACTGCAAAACTATTACGAATCTAAATTTTATAGAAAAATTACACGAAATGTGTTTCTCTTTATGCACTACAGCACATGACTACAAAATTTGGAACCACTCTAACAATGCAAACTATTCGAAATAGAGTACCTTACAAAAATGTAAACTCTCAATAAATATAAACCCATAATATTCACACATCAAAATTAAGCATTTAACTTGATGAGTTGGTAATCAACGCTTAGGTTAGAAGGGCACAGTCGTACTCAAATTATTGTTGAACCCATTTACCACTTATGATTAAACTTCACAAGTCCGTTGCAGTATGAGTACGCATAGGGTTACTTTAAAGTTCATATATATTTAACAGCTACATAACAGCAAAAAAATTTATATAATTGTTTAAATTTTAAAAGTATTTTTGTATATTAGACATCAGGATTATATGTAGGACAATCAGTAGGTTTTACTTAATTTTAAAATACTTAAAGTGTGTTTTACTTCATTATCACATAACGCAAACACTATTTTGGACCTCAGGTTTGTAGAACCCTCAGGTGTGAATCACTCGTACTTATACTGTATCCCAACTATACAAATATTGATGCTATTTAGCCGGAATTGTACCAGCGAACTCGAGGATAGAGAACGGTACCTTAGATGAACATCACATTTCAGGTAATATTTTAGTTATAATATTTTACTATAAACACTCAAAGTATAAATAACTGTAAAAGTAACCAAAATATATATAAGATGTAATTAATTATTATTTTAATTTTTATATATTTTCTGTTTTATTTCTAAAAATTCTTTAAAAAATTCACTAAATATTCAGTAAAAATATGTACCGAATAAACTTTTTAAGGTTAAACATATGTACACAAGTAATGAAAGTTCAGAGGCAATAATCAATAATCATTATCCAATAATGTCTATTCCCTTAGGGGCAGGAAGTGGGAAGGGAAAGAAGAATTTAAATATTTGTAAAACGATCAGGGAAACAAACTTAAATTAGCCAGTATAATAACGATTTATATTATAATATTATAAGGTATCTTATAATAGTTTCATGTGTTGGCAAAGTAAATTATTCAATAAAAATTATCAATAAATGTTAGAGAGATGTCTGAAAGCAGATTCAGAAATATTGGCTAAAATAGGCTTAAATTTATGGGGTTTTACACATTAAATAAATAAAAAATATGCAATGGGATTTATCAAATTTTGTAGAAGGTGTTGGAACGGCCAATCGACCGATCCAATTGGGGTTAATTAATTACATTAATTAAAATAAATTCAGAGTCAATGTAACAAAGGATTAAAGCCAAAGGGTGTCAAAAAAGCCCAAAATTAAGATATAAAAGTATTTTTCCAATGTGAAAATAGTAATTATTAATAATTTTGAAGAATTAACTAAAATTGTGTTAGTTAAATACGTGCAGACTATGACGTAAGCTTTAGCGACAAAGTCGAACCAAAACCTTGCAGGATCTGACAGGAATTGACTTGTCCAGTCTTGTCTAAATTTGGTAGAAATGAATTACCATTGAAAGATAGGGGTTTGTAATTTTATAAAAAAAAGTAGTTATTATTAGATTTATGTTGAAAGGAGAGTTAAATAAGCAAGGAGTAATAAAATAATTTTGTTATGATAATTTGTTAAAAAGTTATAGACAAAAATGTAAGCGTAAACAAATCGATTTTGCAGAATTTGAATAAAATCCAAAAACAAAGTAGAGTCATTTGTAGAGTTAAAAAGGGTTAAGAAAATAAGGTAATAAAAAATATAAAGTTATAAAGTTTAATAGCTTAAAAATAAAGTGTAAAGTCATTCTTGGGCATAAAAAGGCCAATAACTCATAAAGTTCAAATGTAATTAAATCATAAAAAATAGCATTTAATAGAGTCAATAATAGGGCATAATCAAGCCGAAGTTCAATATAAATAAATAAATAGTTTTGTAAAAATAAAATAAATTAATAAAAATGTTTATTAATTCAAAATAAATACAAGGGAGATTAATAAAAGGGAAATATTGATAAAATAGGGTATATGTATGTGTAATAAATTGTAATGCCAAGTGAGATATGAACAGAGCTTTAAAGGGGGGGAATGAGACGCCTAAAAACCAAACGAAGGCAATTAGAGTAACAACAAGCTGAATAACTAGACAACCAAACAAGCTATCAAAAATCCAACACCAGATTAGCGCGTTTCAAGACCAACCGAAGAGGATACAAGCAAGAAAAAATGGAAAATTTCAAATTTACAGGAAATAAATTTCAAAATTTAAGCAAAACTAACGAAGTCTATAACTCAAGAAGGAAGAGGAGTAGAAACGCCATTCGAATTCCAGAGAAACCAGAAAACGTCAACCAATCCATAGAAGTCAATAAAACCAAAATCCGACCACGCAAAAAGAAGTTATAGAGTTTGGATGAAATCAAAGCTAAATTCGCAAAACGACAGGCACGGACATGAAGTCAAGCCCGAAGCACCAAGAGGGAAGTGACGTCATCGGATCTACTACGAAGAGCAAAACAGACCGCACAATGTAATTCAATAAATGAAGATAATAATTAAATTAGGCCTAATCGATGGGAAATAAAGGCACTAAAATTCATCAAATAAATCAGGAAATATATTAAGACCAAAAAATATATTTCTAAAGCAAGAAATCAGGATTTCTTGTTACATAGAGGAAGATGTTGGTTTGACAAGTTAAAAGTCGAGGTTAGAAGCCTGCATCCCCTCTAACATCAGTTTAGCACGAAGCGCCAACGAGTAAAGAGCTGACCAAGCTCCGAGGGTACTTAGAGAAAGTCGTAGGGCGATCAGTTCGGTGTGCGTTCGTTCTAGCTCCGGCCTAAAGCTAAGTCGGGTCGTGATAATTTCGGGAGAAGAATATCCATATAAACGGCCTATCTTGCCAAAAGATACTACAATTAACTAGGAGAGGACAAATTTAATTAAGTCTAGGAGAAGACAACTGTAAGCCGAAGAAACCATTCTGGGGACCAAGGAGAACAACTTTAACTCGCTGGAAATCGACAGAAGGAATTACGCTTCGAACTTCTTGTGTTCTGTAAGTGGCAAACGATCATTGTTACTTATAATTTTAAATAAATCCCTTTTTTGCAAAGTAATATATAAATTAAATTAAATAAAATAAATTCAAGTAAATTCTGTTGAAATTGAATAAAGTAAGCTCGTTTAGTAAATTTCATTACTCACAATGGCAAATTGTCGTATGTAAATAATACCATCATTAATATACAAATTTTAATTAATAAATTAATTAATCACTTTGCTATTTTTCAATATATGTAATTATAAGTTAAAGATTAATAAATTTCATTGTTTTGAAAATAATAATTTGTTGTTTCAAAGTTAATGGATTTATATTAATTAATAAATCGTTTTTGTGTTTTCAATAGAAAATTTTTGAATATATAATTTACAAATCCAATCAAATTAATCCTAAAACCCTTCAGTGCTCTAGTGTAATTAAGTCAGCAGGTGAGTTATTCGCGGATCACTACAAATTTAACTCCAAAGGGAACGATCCCGAACAAGAGTCTAGAATTGAGCTAGTGTACTACACAAAAGACGAAAAAGGTCTAATTAATTTAAATTTTAAAATTTAAGAATAGGAAACAAAAAATTTTCCTTTTCTTGCCCTCGCCAAACCTCTCAAATTGTTCTAACGGGGTAGTACAACAGAACAGCATCAAATAAGGCCTGAAAACACTTGGGTGTTATTTGATGAGGGAAAGTGTTAAAGTTAACAACAAAAGGTTGTGTTTATTGAATAAATTTAAAAGGGTAGGGAGGTTTGCGCGTGGCAGTGTGTTAAAGATAATTCTTCCTAATATGTTATGATATTTTTAATATACAGAGTGCTCAGAAAAAAGGTTCCAAGAATTCAGGGCGTGTTCCCCACATCAAAATAAAATGAATAGTTCTAATAAACATAGGTCCAAAAATGATTTTTTTCCAGATATTTTGTTAGAAGTTCTTAAGAATTTTTAGAAATAATACAGATAATATATAAAAATTAAAATAATTATTAATTACTTCTAAAATATATATCGGTTGCTTTTACAGTTAATTATACTTTGAGTGTTTATACTTTGCACCATTTTTATTTCAAAATAATTTATATCAAGAGAAATGTTTGACTGATTGAGTTAAAATTTTCCACAAACTTTAAACTAACAAAGATCTATTTTAAGAAAAATAAGTAATTATATCTAATAATGAGTTTCAAAATGGCGTCTGTTTGAAAATGTTAAAACTTAATTACTCAAAAAAGTAATTTTTTTTTTTTAAATTCAAGAGATCCGTTTTGTAGCCATTTTGATTTTGTATCTGATCGGTGTAACTGTCAAAACATGCGGATGAAGGATAATAGCTAAGTTAAAGATAATAACAGCATATGTACATACTATAATATAGTTGTGTTTACTGTGTTGTTACAGGATGCCGGGTTGAATAAACATAACTTAACTATTACTTTTATTGAAATAAATTATTTAAAAAAATATATTAATAAATATTATAAAGTATTGCGCTTAGTTAAAGCTATATAATTTAAAAAAATATATATATATAATATATGTATAGGAACACATTTTTTAAAAAACTGATGATTTAATTGTATCAAGATATTTTTGGAACTAGATATTTCAATAATTGAATCAGTGCCCGCTACCTTAGTCATCCTCAATTTATATTATGCTTTTTAAATTATAATTTCTTTTCCAACAAACAAAATCTATCGGGAATGCTATTTCTCTGATAATTTCATTGAACAACTCTGTATACCAAATATAGAAACACAAAGTAATTAATATATACTTTATTAATCAACATAATGCTGTCATTGTTACTTGGCTAAAGTCAATGTGAGCCATATTGTCGGTATCACGTAGGTCTATGTTTAAGCGTCACATCCAGATATTTACGTGATAGGAATTACAATTTAACTTGTATCTATCATGCTGTATACATTTTGAACAGGAGAGAGGTAACTGGGAGCATTTCTAAGAAATTATCAAGGGTGTTATTAATTAATTAGGAGCTGTCATCGTTTTACATTGTGCAAGTAGCTAGACGCGTCTTCAGCTGTTTCTTGTGGAGGAGAGGGAGATTTCGGATCGATTTCCCTAATCATGACACTGGAGGTGTTACCGACGATATAGATTGCAACGATGACTTCTCACCAGCTATAGGAATCATCAAAAATGATTTCGTGATCTTATCAAGGGTGGCCAAAGTTGCACAGTTTCTTGAAATAGTCCAGGAAGCCGAGGGTGAATGAATCCAAGCTACTTTAACACTGATTATATTATAGTAACTTTAGTACTATAGATAGTACTTTAGTACTTATAACTTTACAAAGCTTTAGGCTTTTAATAATTCTCACGCCAACTGTTACGGTAGGTTGTATTCAACAGCTTTTGTTATTAGGCGGACTGATTCAGAAAATTATTTAATCCTAGTTGATTCATACAGTTATTGTTTTAAAAGTAAATAAATAAAAGTTGCTTGGATAATGTTGCTTTGGTCAACTTTCTTTGATTCTAAGATCACTAAATTTGATACAAGTTAATCTATTTTGATAACCTGTATTACTTGAAATTGATATATCTACACTATTTTTGTAGAATACGTTTAAATTTTGAATCACAAATTTAAAAGCATTAAGTTTAATGTAATAATTTTACGTATTTTGTTATTTCTTATGGTGTTTAATTAATTTCATTTGCAGTGTGACTGCTATTAATTTATAGGATGGAATATAAATTTAGCATGTTGAAAATTCCTAATGGTATAGACTCGATTAGATATAGTTTGTTGTTGGTATGCCTATGAAAGAAGTAAACGAAACAAATTTTAAAACAACGATTCAAACATGTATCATCTGATTTTGTCCATTGCCATTAAGACTTCAACGAAAATTGTCGGAAAACACTATTTAAGTCGTAAAACACTATATAGTTTACTTAATTTGCCAATTAATTACTATTGTAATAGTTTTAAATGATTGTTTTATCACAATTTAAAGTGGTTTACCAAGTCAAAGGGATTAACCCATAAACGTATTGAAGTATGTAGACATTAACAACACGCAACACATCCTGAATGAAACGGCAAGGTTTGGCGTAATCGGATATTGTGGCGCTTAACTTGCAACAGTTGGAACTTTTGACTCTAGTTCGTAGCATTTCTGTTCGCTACGTTACTCTTCCGTCTACATTAGTTCAATTAAGAACAATAATGACAGTTTAGAACAGTTTTATTTTATATTGTATTCAAATAATAATTCTAAATTTTTTTAGATTTTGCTGATTTTACACTATGAGTAAATTCAGCAATAACCTACAAACTTGTTTTTATAAACACCTTGCAGACACTGATTTGGCTGCCTCAGCTCATGGTTTTCAATTTACTTTCCCTCTTTCTTTTATCTCTCTCTTTGTTTGCATTCAATTCCTAATCAATGAATCTCCTCTTGCAACCAAGTCTTGAACTAGTTTCCTTTCAGTTTGATCTTATTCATTATCTTTAGTATTAAACTTTGGAAACCTTAAAGAGTAATCGTTTAGTTATTTATATTTTGAAACAATTTACACGATTTGTAAGTCGTAGTAAGCATTAAAACAAACACATGTATTTATGCCACATGGGAAGCCAGCAAAATGTAATCGATTGTACATAGTACTTGGAAAGTTTGACGGAGGTCAAATTTGAGACATTTGCATTTATGTATTTAGTTTTTTGTAGATGTATATTTTAAACATTGTAAAGCATTGTAAGGTAACCTGGAACCAGTTTCAAATATTAATCTATATACCCAAAGTTTTAATATTATGTAAACCAATAAGCCTTCATGTTGTTTTAATCAGTAGAACCCAGAGTCAAACAAATATCGTAGCTTTTACAACATCAATACAAAAGGTACTTACATTTAACTGTAACTATTTCAACTTTATATTATCTAGAATATATCTGTTGTTGCGTACGTCATATCTTTAATCATTACAAAAAGGCTGCATATAGTGTAGGTCGGTATAGCTAGTCAACAAGTGTCAATAAGATTCTTCAAGTGTCTCTACAGGGTGTCCCGAACTCTCTGGACATTTAAAAACTTCAAACTCGTATTAAAAGCCTTATAGACCAAGTATCAAAATTCTGTAAACGGGGGTCTGTAGTACTAATTGGGGGAATAAAACAACATATTTTAAAATGAGGGTGCTCACCCCCATGCCCCCTCACCCAAAGTCAACATTTTTAAATGCCAAAGTATACCTTATGACACCTCAAATTGAATCTCATAAAAAAAGCTATATGTTGGTAAACAAAAATTGAAATCAGTCAAGCCGTTAGCTATCAGTAGCCAATAATGTTATTTCTTACACAAAAAATTACTAACTACTATTTACTGCTAATAACAACAAAATTACTCACTGAATACTGTTGTAAATTCTTTGTAAACTTCAAATCATATGTTCAAATTGGTAGCCATTGTTGTTCATGCAATAACATAACCTATTTTACAATTCTTGCCTAATGTTTCTGAAAGTTTCTCTGGTTAAACCCATGCACTCAGCAGTGATCCTGTTTTTTCAAGTCTTGAATACCGGTGTGGGTTGTTTAAAAACTGCTGATTATAAGTGACCCCACAAAAAAAATCTAAAGGTCTTAGGTCTGGAGACCTTGCTGGCCACTCAATTGATCCTCTTCTACAGATCCAGTGCTCTGGGTAGTGTGCATCCAGCCACTGTCGTACAGGAATAGTATAATGTACAGGAGCTAAATTTTGTTGAAAATAAAGCATATTATATCCGCATCTAAATTTAACTGGCCTACTTCATTTACCTGGTTTTCAAGTGTTTCCACAATAAGAGGGTGAATAGTGTTTTCTAACAAATCTAAGTACAATTCTCCATTTAATTAAGTTTCCTTCAATACAGGTCCAAGAATAGTGTCACCAAGTATTCCTGCCCAAACATAATTTTTTTCAGGCCATTGGGATGATCCTTCAACGAATACAAATGTGAGTTTTGGTCTGACCAAAATCGGCAATTGTATTAATTTATTAACAAAACCGTTAACATAAAATGTACATTCATCACTGAAGCAAATGTGTTCACAACATTTTCGTTACCAATAATGAGTGTACTCATTTGTTCACAGAATTTAATCCGACGGTCATAATCATCTCCATTAAGTTCATGACAAACTTGGACTTTGTAAGGATGAAATTTGTTAATTTTCAACGCTTTGTGAACGGAACCAACTGAAAACAAAATTCGCAATTGTTACTTAAACAAATATCTTTGGCTTTTTGGCAACATCATTGCATTCAGTAAGTAATTGTGTTGCGTTATTAGCAGTAAGTAATAGTTAGAAATTGTTGAGTAAGAAGTAACATTATTTTCTGCTGATACCAAACGGTTTGGCCGATTTCAATTTTGTTTCAACAAAATACAGCCTTTTTTATGAGCTTAAATTTAACGTATCAAAAGGTGTACGGTGTGCCTTTTCAAAATTTTTACTTTGGGTAAAAGGGACATGGAGCACCCCCATTTTGAAAATATTTTTTTTATTCCCCCAATTAGTACTATGCTCTCCCGTTTACAGTATTTTAATACGAGTTTGAAGTTTTCAAATGAACACTGTGTATATTGTAGGCCTGTTTTAGTTTGATTCAACTTCTAATAAAATTACGGTTATTTACATTGTCTTGAATAAAGTTAGTTAGACTAGGTTCTTAATACTGTTTCGCCCTTATTGTCTCAGATGCAATTCGTCTTCTCCGCACACAATCAGATACTAGCAATACCTTGACTACGTGATTTCATGTTTTCAATTTATTTTCTTCTTCTTCTTAACTCTTTACCCTCCCCAATCTTTGAATCTATATTAAGTCAACAACGTACAAACTTTTCTGAAATGTATTGTTTCAGTTAAAATGTTGGTTGTAGGAAATAATTACTTAACCAATTATTACAAAAGTGCATTTAGCGTGAAAATAATTCTTAACTGGATTAAAACCAAATTAAACTAAACTAAATATTATAATTACTATAGCTATGTTTGATTGCTTTGCTTTACAATTTCGATGCATAAACATCATAACACTTTTTGTAAAGTTAGTTTAAAATGTACATTTTAGTATTCTAAAAACGAAAACTGAAGATAAAACCCATTTGTTTTGATGTTTTCCAACGATCAATCCTGTATCCTTTAAAATTAATTCAAAATCCTCATGCCTCGCATCCATAGCACACTGGATCGTTATAAAACTAGTAAACTTTAGTGTTAAAAACTTAAACCTACACTCTAAAGTTTGATATTTTAGGAAGCTCTGCAATTTTTTTTCTGAATCTCTAATACTAATACTTACAAACTGATATTGTATATTACATTTCTTCTTAATAATGTGAATACCATTAAGGATTTAAATTGCTTTAGAGGTATAATTTTTGATTGAGCGTTGGCTGTCATGATTTGTCTTTCGTCGATGTATGCTAAAAATTAACCCAGAGTGAGTAAGGTGGCAAATAAAAACCATGATTTTGAAACCTATTTTTATGTTTCTACTCTAATCACACAGTAGAATTGTTCACTTTCAGCAATTACCGCGTGTATATAGTTTAAACTGATAGTACTGATTGAAATTTTGCAATCACTGCGTATGTATTATACAGGGTGATTTTTAAGTATGGAAACGGCTTTATATTGCGCAACTGGGACGTTCTTGGCGGTAGAAACTTATGCTAACCTGTACAGTTTTAAAAATCCTACTTTTTTGGTTGTTTTGAAATTTTTGTCCGCCATCTTGGTTCCGCCATATTGGATTTAACTTTATTATTTTAAATGAGAT
>JAGFPH010009815.1:1572-27650 GCA_018207615.1 Philaenus spumarius | reverse complement strand
TTTTTTAGTGAACACTTATATTTCTTTAGTAGAAAGTAGGCCTATTATCAGTCGGTTCTGTGGCAAGAAGTACAAGTTTAGTTTAGTGTTTTTAGTATTAGATAGCTAACAATATCAGTTAAAGACCGAGTTCAGTTCTATTTGTATTTGTTGTTGGCATGTTTGTTTAAAATTAAGTAACCATTAGGCTATTAGGCCTACGTATTGTGTAAAAGTATAGTTTGTTATTGTTAACGGCCACATCAGCTTTAAAGGTGGGGCCAGGTAGAAAGCATGTAGCTACTAGACAAACAATTAAATAAATAGTGAACACTTATGGCCCTAGAGGAAGCTACATACCAAATTTCATTCCAATCCGTTGGGTAGTTTTGAAGAAATCGTGATTTAATAACTTTGACCCCCCAAACCCCCCCTAAAATTTTGAATTTTTTCAAACCCTTTCTTAGTCAGCACCTATGGCCCTAGAGGAAGCTACATACCAAATATCATTTCAATCCGTTCTTTAGTTTTTGAGAAATCGTGATGAGTGAGTCAGTGAGTGAGTGAACGAGTGAGTGGTATTTCGCTTTTACATATATATATATTACTTTGACAAGATCGTCTGTGTTTTAATTTACTATATATGATGGTTTAAACGTTAAATATATATCAAAACAATATGCAATAATGAGAAATGTAGGCTACTCATAGATGTTATATACACCTCAAAACCTGATTTGTAATGTTTATGTTTATGTAATGTTTATGCGCAGAACGGGATTTTTAGCGTTCATTGGTGCATTGCTAATAATTTACTTAGGCCTAAAAGGGATACATAGATTTGGACAAAACTCACTGTGCGTTTGTGGTCCATGAAACTCGGATCTAAAATCGTCTTTTTCAACTGCGTATAATGTTAAGGCACAATATTTACGACATGCGCTCATATTTAATCACATTTGCGAGCGAAGCCGCAAATATCAGCTAGTACTTACTACGTTAGAGTTGTACTTATCGTGTACATGCTTCTTCTAGTACTGGTTGACATCTGTGTTGCGGGTTAGTTGCCATTGAATGAAGGGGCTCTGTTTGAATAGTTTTAGAAAATATTGTGTTTCGACGTGGTTTTTGCGTTTAATAACAAGGTCGGGTACGGTACTGTGTGTTTATATATTCGTAACTCTTCCAAAACGTTCATGATCGGACCTTTGGTCATTTATTTAAAATTGGCGTGTTTTAATCTATGTATGTGTAGTTATGGTTTTACTAAGTTTTCTTGAATTGTTGAATCGTTATTTTTAATGTTGTTACTTTAAATCTCAAAGTTTAAAAGGGGACACAGGAGGGTATACAGGGACAAAGTTTAAATGGGGCACAGTTTAAAGGGAGCGAATTTTAAAGAGGTAAGTTTAACCCTACAACTGTTCGAGATAATGTTTTGCAATGCCAAGCCATTTCGTTGCGTGTGCAAGCATATTTTAAAAAATTCGCTAAATAAAGTAATTCTATCCCAATTAAAAAGTGTTGCGTATCTTTTTTGTAGAGAAAAGTTCAAAGAATTCAAATATGGCAGTAAAAAAATATTAAATGTAAAATTTACAAAGTTATTAGTTCAAGAAACAAAAATGTTCAGTAACGAAAGGAAAGAGTTCAACTTTAGGGCTACATAAAAAGTAGTAAACATTTTTTGTAATTTTTTTCTTAAATTTAAAATAGTTTCGTAATTTAGTTGTAAATAGAACTGTATAAAAATATTGATCAATTTCAAAATCCTTGTTTTAGTTTTTATGTTCCTACTACAAGACTGCTAAAAAAACTAGGCCCCGTTTGAATATTAATTTAGGAATATATCCTTTGCCCAAATATGAAATATTATTATAAGAAGGTGTAGAGAATAAATCAAAGAATTGAACTGTATACTTGTAAATTATTATTTCATAAAAGTATTTGACTTAGCTTTACATGCATTACAAAATGAGATGAAACAAATGAAACATCGCGGCGATAAAGGACGTACAAAAAAATACCATTCGAGAGCGTGGGAAACAGCCTTACTTTGCTTTCTCATGCCGTGTTTGAACTATACGCAAGTCTGTACTTTCCACTGCTGCTTGAATAACACCTAAACAGTCAAATCTAGTTTACTTTACACCAAACGAAAGATCGAAGTTTCCCTACAATATGGTATAAAGTTATAAATACTAACTTAAAGGATTGTAGGCGTTATCTCGATTGCAAAATGTGCTGTTTCATTTTTTTTAAACTGTCCAATTGCAAAGGTTTACAGAAACCTTTGTATTTTGAAAGGTTTATACAGAGTTTATCAGAGTGGCGTCTGGTTGGAAGGCAGTTTTAGAAAGATAAAATCTTGACGAATGCAATGGTATCTTTATATTATTGAACAAGATATTTCTGTTGAGCGCCAGTGAGCTTTAGAGACGTGGGAAAGTTGATTATAATTGCATTATAATTCACCCGCGGCAACAGTTTACAGAAAAACTACAATTTTACAACGACGATTACATATGTAAATATACGTTTTAGAAAAAAAAATACAGTTTTTGATTTATTGCGATTTTATGATTTTTAGTGGGTGAAATATTCATTACAATTAGAGTTGCCAAAGTTGATCTATTTCTAGTGCCACGCCCCCACGACTGCTCAAATTGAGTAGCCTGACAGTACAAGGGTTAAAGGGGCATATTTTAAAGGGACAAAGTTTATTTGAGGCAAAGTTAAAGCAGTACGTTTAAAGAGGGCAAAGTTTAAATTATAAAAGAATAAAGGGGGAAACGCTTAAAGTTGAATGTTTAAAGAGGGCAAAGTTTAAAGGGACACAGTTTGAAGGGGGCAAAGTTTAAATATTGGTCATCTCTTTTTGATGTTGGCTATAAAACCAATTTGTGGAATTTTGAAATATTACAGCAATTTTTAATTTTTTTCATTGGATTTACACTTAAAACTTTTTTATTCAATGCATTTTGTTCATAAATCTTTTTCGTGTAAATTCGGCTTTAAATTATGAATTATTGATTTATGAATGGCTCCAGCAACTTCCAAATGGGTAAGGAGCTAAACAACTTATTCCCATTAAATGAAATTATTCCCATGGTGCTTGAAATGATATTTGTTATAGTCACAGTATTATAAAGAAGTACACATTTTTACAAAACAAATTTATTTTATTTGCAGTAATCAGTTTTCAAGTTTTTCAGCGTTAATTCTTGGCCGGCCATTAAAATATTACCAATATGTTTTTAATTTTTAGTTTTATGGTATCGTCCATACCATGAACCTTTCAAAAATCGAAAATCCAATTATCAAAACTTAAAAAAATATATCACTATAAATTATGTAGGGCCAACACAATGTTTGCTTCCAAAAATAACAATTTATAGTGAATATGCTAACAGTTTAGCAAAATTATTTTTGATTTTACATGACATGACTATGTTTTAATGTTAATAACTAAAAAACACTTGAACAAAAGGGATCGAAAAAAAACACAACTCTTGAAAGATAAAAATGTCTCCTCATTTTAACATATAATGCATTATATAAATATAATTCTTATTAATTCATAGGCTAATAGTTACTATAAAGTTTTAATAACGTTACCTGTACGTTTTAATTTTACATGACTAAGGTTTACCTACTAATGGTAACTTTCAAGCCATTAAATAGGACAAAACACAATAAAAAAAATGAAAACAGATGTAAAAAGTATCATGAATATAAATCTTTGTTATTTGGTTTAATCCTACATTTATTTCATCATTATTTTTATCTTAAGCCATTAAAAATTGAAATCTAATAAATACAAAATAACATAAACATGATTATCTATAGTCTGTAGACTTTGTACTTTTTTTTACATTTTAATTTTAATTGGGACAAGATAAAAATAATAATCAAATTTAGAACTAAACCAATACAATATAATACAGTTGATGTATAATTTTTACTGAACTTCCTCTTGTTTATTTATTTGCAACTTAACTTTTAATAAATGAAAAGCAATAATAATAAGAACAAATTAATTATTATTTATTAATTCGATAACGATATACTTATCTATTTGAACAAATAAAAGATAAATAATTTACGATCATTTAAATCATTCAGAATGTGAGGTTATAGTCAGGCAGATTAAAAACTAATAAAATTCTGGCTTTATCACAAATAGTTCTTGATTGTAAAGTTTTAGTTTTGAAAACAATTATTTTTAATATCTGTTCGTAATGAATTTAAAACATAATTAGTTCAACTTATTTCAATTGCAAAAAAAAGGTTAAAATCAAAGTTTTTCACAAAATAAAAAAAAATGTTAGGCCTATGGTTTTGGCAGCACTGAAAATCTAATTGTTATTCTCTCACCACTGTAGATGATGTCTTGCTAGTTGTTTTAAAACACTTCAAAAGATCTATTCTCTTCGCTTTTTCTTTATGTTTCTTCTTATCGTCAAGCCTTAGAATAAATTTTTTAACCTTACCGGTATGGCTTCTCCTCCGAACTCCCTTTTTTTTACAGATGTTTTTAATTTAGGCTTGTTGCAAATTCTGCGTTCCGATTGGCCTTTTTTTTTACTCGTTTCTTCTTCTCCTTGTTTAGCCGTCTGCCGTCAGTCGAGTCTTGGTCATTTGTTATTTTATAGAATAAGTTTTGATTTGAATTAAAAAATGGGTTTTATTATTATATATAAATATCTAGAGATTGTTTCCACTTATTTTTTAATTTGTGTGTATTAATTTAAGTACAATGTTACCGTAGTCACGGATTTCGTTATATTAAATTCGTCAGCTGTTACAGTGTAAATTGCCGTGGTGAATGTGTTATTAATTTATTTTAAATTGTGGAATGTCTTATATATGGCCTATTTGGTATTTTTAGTTGCAGAATTTTATGCACTTATATAAATGGCGTTAAGGTATTAGTTTATATTCGTTAACAAAAAATATTATTAGTTTTCTTTCGTTTCGTAAGCTTCTGAAACATCTGTTGAATTCGTGCGTGTTAGTTCCGTTATTATCCGCAAGATCGCTCTGTATGGTTCCATTCTTTGTATTTCATTATGTTATTGGCTTTTTCGATTTGGCTCTATCGGGAATTTAAATTTGTCTTGCAATTTTATTATTATTATAGGGTTTGAATTAGAAATTAGGTTTGCTTTATATGTATTTAAAGTTTATCTGAAATAATGGAGATGTACTATTACATTGATTTTTAATTTTACATGACTATGGTTTAGTGCGTGTAGCTTTTAAGTCATTAAATAGACCGAAAACAATTTTAAGAACAGTTAAGTAGTCGTGGGGCTGTCGATAGAAGTGAAAACTGTCATCAATAAACCCTCGATTTATATTCATGACAGTTTTTACTCCTGTTCTGAACCAACACAGGTGTCTTGAAAATCTTCGAGAGAGTTTACTTTACTATAATATTAATATCTGTTGTTAAATATTAAAGTTGGACAGCTAATTTGTATTATAAGTTTAACAACATAATTTTAGGTTAGGCCTTTACTGAATCAACAGGCGTTCCTTTCATGCATTTACATGCATTACCATAGCAACCAAGTTAAGAAATTTATAAATTAAAAAAAAATTAAGCATTATGTCCATTTTATATGTATCACCAAGTACGTACACTAATTTAACACAGCTTACAAAATTAGGAAGCAAACATCCATTTCATCGGTAGCGTGACGTAACTAAATCCATACAGTTATGAAGTTTAACAATAACCTAACTTAATAGCCTTTGAATTTACCACTGCCTATTTTATTTCGTCAATTTCTTCTTCTTTTAGTATAAGCTGTTACATTAAACTTCTGATTTATATTAATACGTTTGTAAAACAAAGAAGAAATCATCGACGAAATCAAAGTCGCAAAGCGTCCTACTTTAATCATATCGCGAGTTTGAATCGTCTAAAAGTAATCTATGCCCTAAAGAAGTTTTCACTTCAAAAATATCTTAAGATTATTTTCGTTGGGGCATCATCACAAATGCAATGAACTATATTGCTCTTTATTCTGGTTAAAATCACAGTTTGTTTGATCAACACTTTCGTACGGTCTAGTTTACTTTTAAAAACAGATAATATTTCATTTGAACGATAGCTTCATTTATAATTGGATGAGGTTTGTTGGTGGCTTTGTAGGTTTGATATTGTTCTTGGGTGTTTAAGTTTTGTGTATTGTTAAGTTATGTGTAATATTGGTCCTTTCAACCAGGCATCCTTTACCAATACAGTACACAGCAATATTGTATGTAGGCCTACACATTTTCTATTGACTTTAATTTAGCTATCATCCTTCATCCGATTGTTTTGACAGTTACACCATTCGATAGGGATTCAAAAGGGCTACAGAATAATGTGTCTTGACATTTTTTGTCAAAATGTACGGTTTTTTGGAAATTTTCAAACAGCCCACATTTTGCATGATTGGATAGAATCGCTTATTAGCGAATTTCCGTAGGAAAAATGAGATATTGCAGTGGCCCTTATGGTAAGACCGAAGGTCGGGAGTAGCAAATGAGCACCGATCATGGTCCCCAGAACACGTTTTAGGGTGTCATTAAAAATCATATATATATTTGTTAGCCAAATAATCCAACAATCGGAAGCACGTTTTTTGACTGGAAGTAACTATTTCTTTTAGATTTTTCCTATGAGAATTAATTTTTTTTCAAGTTTTTTTTACAAATACAAATATAGGATGTTATTCTGCACATTTTATTTTTTTACACGACATTATAGCTCGGTTGGTTCCCAAAAATCGATCAAAACGTAAAATACCATAAAAGTACCCGGTTCAAAGCCATGTGGAAGATTCTACCATGGGGTTGGAGTGCGAAACACGCAAAGCATTGTGTATTGAAGATACTCCCAATACGGGGGTTGGCGTGCGAAGCACGCAATGCACTGTGTATTGAAAATACTCCCAATATGCGGAATGGCGTGCGAAGCTTGCAATGTAATATGTATTGAAAATACTCCCAATACTCGGAATGGCGTGCGAAACATTTTCCAGCTATTCAGCACCGTCGTGAATAGACCTATTTCCCAAATTGTTGGTTGAAACCCTAAAACATAGGCGTATAAACTTAATTTTTAAATTTGCTCAACTCACGATAAATAGATCATTGTTAGGTTCGACATCCATGCCAAGTTTGAACTCTATCAGTCAAACCGTTCTCTAGATATGAATTATTTATTAAACAAACAAAATGTCGGACATCTGGAAACGAAGCGTTTTCCGGCCTATGTTTATGTGAATTTTCACTTTCTCACTATACTATAGTATAGAGAAAGTATAGTGATCGCAAAAAACATCGATGTCAAGATTTTTGTGGAAATATACGTTTTGGGACCCCCTGAGTGCACAAAAGTGGTTTTTACAAAATGTCTGTCTGTAATGTATGTCTGCATGTCTGTATGTAGGCCTATACAAAGTTAGAGAGAAAAGTATTCTATCGATTTCGAACAAATTTGCACCAAACATGTCAATTAGGCCTGTATAGATGCACGAAAAAAGGTTTTGAAAAACAACAAATCAGTTATTATTTTTTTATAAAAAAAACGGCTCAAATGATTTTAACTTCAAATTTTTTTAAATCTCAAGTTGTACACTTAGAATGTACAGAGTGTCCCTTAAAAATAATGCCAAACTTCGGGCAGTTCTATGTGTCAAAATAAAGGATCAACATTTTTTTAAAGTGCTTCAATTTCCAGATATCCGCCATTGTTTTGTCAAATCATTTTTTTTTTGCTCTAAAATTTGGCTTATTTGTAGCACTTAATGTACCCTACCATATGCAAGAAACCGTATCTTTAAAAAAAAATTCGTTTAGCTAATAATAATAACTGATTTTGGGGGGTATTTTGGCCAAAAAGGAAGTTGTTTTTCAAAAAATTTCAAAACCTTTTTTCGTGACTCTATACACGCCTAATTGACATGTTTGATGTACATTTATTCGAAATCGATCGAATAGTTTTCTCTTTAGGTAGTAATAATAATATTTATTAGTTACTCTCCTACTTTCATGTACTACCCCCTCTCCTAGTGTAATACAATTTTATGAAGACACAGTTGGGGTTACATACGGGGGTTTGCGTGCGAAGCACGCATGCACTATGTATCGAAAATACTCCCAATAAGGGAGTTGGTATGCGAAGCATGCAATGCACTGCGTGTTGAAAGCACTCCCAATACGGAGGTTGGAGTGCGAAACACGCAATGCACTCTGTATTGAAAATATTCCCAATACGGGGGTTGCACGCAATGCATTGCCCTATAATAATTTAATTATGTTTGTGAGAAAGTATGTGCCAGTTTCTGGTACCGTTTATTTTTCTTATTTTTAGCTACAGACATTGAAGCATAGTTCTGGATCGCCCTGTATATTATTACTATTATTTTTAATATCAGTAAATTAGCATTGCCAAGAAGGTTTAAGCAGAAATATGTTCCATGTTTTAGATATTCTTTAACCTATAAAGTGACGTACGATCACCTCCCCAATCAACCCTTTGAAGTCCCGGAATTTGACAAATGTTTTATTCAATTCTGTATATTTGCGAAATAGTGGAATTTAAATTTTAAAACCAAACTTCCAAAATGGTGTTATCCGCTACGGCCCCCGTTTACGACCAACACGTAAAATCTTATTAAATTCAATTTAACTGGGCTCAGTCTTATGACCATTAAATAATCAATCTGTTTCAATTAGAAAGCGTTTTATTATTCCCGGCAACATTAAACTTTACGAATTGCTTTAAACTAAGCGGAAAGAGAATATGAGGCTGTTTTACAACCTTTAATATTGAACAAAAATCATAATTAAATTTGCTTTCTTGGTTAAGCTCTGAGGTAAGGCGAATTTCTGCTGATTATTAAACGGGTTTTTAGAATTGGGCTTTATTGCTGGCGTTCATTTAACACGTTCACTGCTAAGGAAGCATATGTGAACTTCCTATTGGGAATATTTTCAATACACAATGCGTTGCGTGATTCACACGCCAGTCCCCGTATTCGGAGTATTTCCAATACACAATGCATTGCGTGATTCGCACGCCAACCCCTGAATTGGGAGTATTTTCAACACACAAAGCATGCGTGCTTCTCACGCCAACCCCCATATTGGAAGTATTGCACTCCAATTTTAAGCCTATTTGCTATGGACGCACATGTGCGTCCGCTTTAAAATAGTAGTGATTATTACGAAAAAAGGTTAAAAAAATACAAATAGGCCTAAAGTAATTTCTACTCAATTTTAAATATAAAAAATAAAAGGTCAGCTCCTAGCATAAGAAATACGAAATTTGCGTAGCAGTGAACGTATTAAAAAAACATTTACTACGGAAAATCGAAAATTACAGATTCAGGTTCTATTCTGTTAATGCTTGCTAAGGAATAGAAAGGGCTTCATCCTTAAAACGTGCCCGGGTATTCAAATGGTCATTAACATTGGTTAACTGTTTTACGGGGGAGGACAAAGAGTCTGGCTGTCGTTTATAAAATGTGCGGACTCGTAATAAGCTTCGAACGGATAAATTTGGACGTCGGTATGACAGTAGACGGCGAACAAATTTAGCTCCTCACTGGTTAGTGAAAAGACCAAAGACCGACACTCTGAACATATTTTCGTACACATAGGCAGCTATTCAGCGCTGTCGAGAGTAGACCAATTTCTCAAATTTTTGGTTGAAACCCTTAAACTTAGGCCTATAAACTTAATTTTTGAAGTTTGCTCAACTCACGTCAGCGGTTCAGCTGCGGGGTGGGATTATTTATTTATTTATTAAATTTGTTTTAAAATAATCTAATTTTACATTTAAATTATAACACTTTGTATATTTAGACTAATACTCCACTCATGGACTTCTTTAATAGTCAAGGAAACCCACTTTCATCCAGAATTATTGGATTTTCTCAGTTATCCTTGACTAAACGATAAACAATTATAAAATTTTGTTTTTATTTTTAAAATGTCTACATTTCTTGTATCTAAAAATAGTTTTCGAAAATCTTTAGTTTATATAGATATTCAACTTTGAAAATTTGGTGCCGCCGTAAGCTTGAAACGGATACCTGCAGCCAAATTGTGCACATTTATGTAAAATAACTTCACGCTTAGTTTTATGAATTTATCTTAAACCGTTCATGAGACAATTTCGTTTCTACATAACACATAAAAATTATAGCCTACACCTTAGGATTTATTTTTAAATTGCCTATATTTTTTGTATTTCAAAAATGTTCTCAAAAATCTTTACAGTTTAGTAACTCAACTGTGAAAAGTTTGAACTGCCTCCATCTTGAAGCAGATAACTGCAACAAAAATAATTCGACCACGCAGCTGAACCGCTGATTGAGCTGAGTTGAGCAAATTTCCAAACTTATAAGTTTATAGGCCTATGTTTTAGGGTTTCAACCAACAATTTGGGAAATAGGTCTATTCACGACTATGCTAAATACCTGCAAAATGCTTCGCATATTAGGAGAATCTTCAATATACAAAGCATTGCGTGCTTCGCACGCCATTCCGCATATTGGGAGTATCTTCATACACAATGCATTCCGTGCTTCGCATGCCATTCCGCTTATTGGGAGTATCTTCAATACACAAAGCATTGCGTGCTTCGCACTCCAACCCCCGAATTGGGATTATCTTCAATACACCATGCATTGCGTGCTTCGCACGCCAACCCCACAGTAGATTCCATCACATGGCTTTGAACCGTTTACTTCTATGGTATTTTACTTTTTTGGGAAAACCAAGCGAGCTATAAGGTAGCGTAAAAAAACGAAAATGTGGAGAATAACATCCTACGTTTATATTTGTAGGGAAAACTCAAAAACAAATTCATTCTCGCAGGAAAAATGTAAAAAAATAGTTACTTCGTTCAAAATACGTGCTTCCGATTGTTGGAAGTATATATATATATATGATTATTAATCACACCCCAAAAAAACGTGTTCTGGGGACCAAGATCGGTGCTTATTTGCTACTCCCGACCTTGGGTCTTACCATAATTGCCACTGCAATAGCTCATTTTTCCAATGGACATTCGCTAATATGTCTTGCACATTTATGTAAACCAACTTCATGCTGAGTTTTATAAATTTATCTTAAACCGTTCAAGAAATAATATTTTTTCCAAAATCACGCTACAGACAGACAACTTCTAAACTAAGCAAGATAGGACACATGTTATATTGTATTATTTGCTAGTTTTGGCCTGCTGGATAACACGGTGAAGTTTGGTATAATGGTTGCTAGTCTCTCTGTATACAATCCTAACTTAGCTGTTTGCGGATGCTGCATCAATTCTAAATAAATTGAATTCGTATTCAAACTATTGTTTCAAAAGTATAATTGCCAACATCAAACCCCAAAACAGAATCATTATCCCTCTACAATCTGAAATGTATAATTGAGACCCACCCTCCTCCCTCCTAGTCACCCCACTAAATCAAAGTTTTACTGTCATCCCGGCGATGAGCGTTATCAACAGTTACTCGGAGTTTTACCACTCTCAAACTTTTATTGTGTTTTCCAATTTGTTTGTTATTCCCTTCAAAACGTGCCTCGTGTTACACCACTCCGACTATGTAAACAAAGTTAATAATTCTATTACATTTTATGCATTTTGTTTTTCATAACAATTTTTTGTGGTGACTCGTACTGTACAAACGTCGTTCTATAAAGTACAAATATTATCACAAAACTGTACAGAACTCATCCGACAACGATTTTTGTAAAATTTAACGTTAAACTGCCTCCATTTTGAACATGTTAAATAATACATTTAAAAAAGTAAATCTAACCTTATCTTAATTTCTTAAAACAGTAAGTCTCACCTTATTTTAATTTCTTATGTATCTCTAACCATTTATTCATAATTAAAACCTTAAATGTGACATTATCTCTGTCTCTAACCTTATCTTCTTAATTAAAACCATAAATCTAACCTAACATTTATTTCTTAATTATCTCTAAAATTATCCACATTGATTAAAAAAGTAAATCTAACCTTATCTTCATTAATTAAAAGTAAGCCTAACCTTATCTTCATTTCTTAAAACAGTAAATCTAACCTTATTTAAAATTCTTGCAACTGTCTCTAACCTTATCTTCGTAATTACAACCGTAAATCTAACCTAATCTCTATTTCTTAAAACCGTATCTCTAACCTTAACCACTTTGATTAAAGCAGTAAATCTAACCTTATTTTCATTAATTAAAACAGTAAACTTATTAGTACCTTCATTTCTGATAACTGTATCTCTAACCTTATCTTTATTAATAAAAAAGTAAAATTAACCTTATATTTATTAATTAAAACAGTAAATCTAACCTTATTTTCATTTCTTAAAACTTTATCTCTAACCTTATCTTCATTAATTAAAACAGTAAATCTATCCTCATCTTTGTTACTTACAATAGTAAACCAGATCTTATTTTAATTTCTTAAAACTTTATCTTTAACCTTATCTTCATTAATTAAAACAATAAATCTAACCTTATCTTTATTAATTAAAACCGCGAAACTAACCTAATCTTTTTTTCTTAAAACCGTATCTCTAACCTTACCCACTTTGATTAAAAGAGTAAATCTAGCCTTATTTTCATTAATTAAGACAGTAAACTTATTAGTACCTTCATTTCTTATAACTGTATCTCTAACCTTATCTTTATTAATTAAAAAGTAAATTTAACCTTATATTTATTAATTAAAACAGTAAATCTAACCTTATTTTTATTTCTTAAAACTGTATCTCTAACCTTATCTTCATTAATTAAAACAGTAAATCTATCCTCATTTTTATTAATTATAATAGTAAACCAGATCGTATTTTCATTTCATAAAACTGTATCTTTCACTTTACCTTCATAAATTAAAACTGTATCTCTAACCTTATATTCGTTAATTACAACATTAGGTCTAAAATTATATTCATTTTTTAAACTGTATCTATAACCTTATATCCAATAATCAAATCCGTAAATCTGACCTTATCTTAATTTCTGAAAACTGTAAACCTAATCTTACTACAATTTCTGAAAACATCATATCCTATTAGTTCTTAAGTTACCTTTAACAAACTGGAACGAAATACCAATAACACATTTAGCTAAACCCAGTTTAACTCAGTTTAGAATTCAATCGCAAACACATTAATTGAAAAATCGATTAGATTTATCCAACACCGCACCCACTGACTGACTGATTGGCTGCCATTTTTATCCATAAATATTTACCCGATTCACTTATTTATGAAAGTATTTCATTTCCACGGGAGGAAACAAGAGACAAGAGTGACTTATTATTTTCATTTTGTTGCGTAGATAAAAAGAAATTAAATTGCATTAACATATGATTTTAGTATAATATTATAAAGCAGTGTTTCGATTCTATATAACCTCAAAAAATTATTCCATTTATTTTTATTTAATAGGGCAAACATAATTTGTAGGTCCACCACACTCAAAAATAAACTTTTCCGTTTAGACACAATCCACGGTCTTAAACCGGATCTGAACAGTGAAGGACAGAGAGTCCGGGTGCACGCCAACAAAGGATCGACCACAAAAATATTTCGTAAAGTTGGTCAAAGAATCTGGGTCTTTCTGACCGACTCTTTGTCCTCCTTTATGATTTTACCTGGAGCTAACATAACACATATGTTAATCCATGTAATTATTAGTCTATTATTATATTCTGCTTCTTTCCGTGCGTTCAAAACGATGGCCGTTTTGTCTATTCTGCCATCATCAAGTTTGTTCTCAGGTTTACCTTCGTCGTATTACACATACATTTACACATAGTTACACACAAAAACACTTAGAAGCCCGGATTATTAAAACAAGTTTTTACTCGTAAGTACGCGTACCGGGACATTAGGTAATGTAGTCATGACTCTTGAGTCAAAATGTTTCTTAAATAATACTGGCTTGTAAGTGTTTTTGTGTGTAACTATGTGTAGATTGTTTGTGTAATATGTCGAAGGTAATCCTGAGAAAAAACTTGATAATGGCTAAATAGCCGAAACGGCCTTCGTTTTGAACGAACGGAAAGAAACAGAATATTGTAGACAGTAAGTCTTATATACAGGGTGTCCACGAACTCTCTGGACCCCTTTTGTGGATATGTCCCTGCGATCCAGACAAACATATTTCACAATATAAACATGGGTTTACGGACGGTGCTTATTTTTTCGTCTGTCTGTCTGTATGTGTTTTTTAGAAAATACTGAATATTTTTGGAAGTAGAAAAGATATTGAGCTCAAACTTTGTATACCTATTTGTTGCCTAACTTTTCATCACTGTATGAAAAATTAGAACAATATTTTAAATATTTTCAAAATGGCGGCCGTTTATAATTTTTATTACAACTACCAAGAAATACATTTTTCCTTTTTTGGTCAATATCTATGTTAACCTTTGAGCTACAGACAAAATAAAAACACCATTGTGTTTGTCATTAAAAAAAAAAACGTTTTTGTCTCTTGAAATTTTTTTGTAAAGTTAGTGGTTTTTGAGATATTTGACATTAAATATTATAAACGACCGCCATTTTGAAAATATTTAAAATAATGTTCTAATTTTTCATAAAGTGATAAAAAGTTAGACAACAAATAGGTATACAAAGTTTGAGCTCAATATCTTTTCTACTTCCAGAAATATTAAGTATTTTCTAAAAAACACATACAGACAGACAGACGAAAAAATAAGCACCGTAGACCCATGTTTATATATCGTGAAATATGTTTGTCCGTATCCCAGGAACATATCCACAAAAGGGGTCCAGAGAGTTCGGGAACACCCTGTATAGTATTTAATATATCAATATTTTGTAAGGCGGCTAACAATTAATTAATGTTATTATAGTTTGTAAGAATTGGGAAGGACTCTGAGTGATTAGTGAACCCTTACTACCACCAATGACTACATATCAATATGTAGTCATTGCTACCACACAGACACGGGTGGGTCGCCTACCTGGCCTTCCCCGCTCGGGTTCCTACTGTGCATTCTACTTTAAGAAATATTTTTTTTAAATTTCATTTTATAAGTTAAAACAATTATTACCATTGTTATCTACGTAAAATAACAAGAACAAAGAGTCCAAACACGACTTGTTTTCATCAACTTTAACAAATAAACTGCTATAAATACACAAATAGCACTAATTCATTAAAGTATTGTATTTTTAAACTTTTTACACATATTTACATGCTGTTAAAATTGTCATTGCCGTATGACAATATACATGTAAGTATAAAATAAGAAATAAATATTTTAAATACAGAATACGCTGCAACTTAATTAATATAAATATTAAATATTATATTTGTTTGTATTGTTTCTAACTCCCTTGTGTTTCATCTAAGTCAACTAATAACGAAACCTATCATTTTTTACACTTTATTAATTTAAATATTTTATTTGGAGTATACCAAACATTTTACAGTACTATTTAATTTATCCTCGGGTTCATGGTTAGACTGAGTTTAGTTTTATATACTTCAAAATCATTATAATTATATCGTATTTGGTCTCAATTTGCTCAGAATTTTATGTAGATCATAAAAAAACTAAAACGAAAAGAAAAAAATTTGAAATCACAAAGTTGTAATTTTTTATTATGCTCTTGAGTGGGTGAGTCATTGACTACCTGCGAGAGGTAGGTAGGGCCTGTTGCGGCAATGCTGGCGAATGTGCGTGCGTTGGTGGAAGGGATGTTAATCACTCAGAGTCCTTCCCAATTCTTACAAACTATAATAATACTGTGGTTCTAAAGTTTTATTTAATATCCTAGTTAGAGTCAGGGTTGAAATTTGCTTGTATGTTTGGTCATGTGCGTAACGGGCGGCACCCCTCGGTACTGATATGGGGTAAGTTATGTACGTAAGTGCTGCCTGCCGGTTACTGGTTCTCCGTGGTTTGGAAAACTTCGCCAACAACGAGTACCTGCGGAGAATGTCTTGTACTTCTTCTATGCAGGGGAATCCAGGAGATCTGAAAGTCATTGAGACGAACAGGGTGGTCCGGTGGGCCAGAAGGATAACTGCGAAACCGTAGCTGAATTTTTCTGGCGGGCCAGTAACCAGTTTTGGCCTTCAAGTAGTTAGACGTGTACTTTTACTTTAGTTTTGGACTTGCTACCTTGGTTTAACGGCGTACAAACTGGTGGTGAATGTTAAGCCTTGTTCTCCCTCGTCTCCCATCCACCAGATAACTGGTCGTGGGAAAAGCTTGCCGTGTACGCCTGACGTCCCGACAGGCCGTCCGGGGCGGCCAGAACCGTTCCTGTACAAATCGGGGGAAACGCCTGTGGCCCAAGTTGAGGTGGGCGTGGTGTTAACCTAACCTAACCTAACCTACCACAGAACATGGGCCGTGGGAACGGTCGCGTCTCATAATACACAGGCGACACGGTATCCATGTACCGGCCGCCTGTGGCTTGCGGAAGCACTGGCCAAGGCTTTAGAGCTTAAATTCGAGTGATAATTGTAATGACAATAATTTCAATTCCATCACCATATAGAAGTTTCTCCGTGCTTTGGTACACTATATAAAACACAAAAATTATATTTTAGAATTGACTACAACCAAAACTTTTTCAGCTTGTAAATATTTTGTTTGTAAATGCAAAAATTATGTGAACATTTAAAAAAAAAATGTATTTTATGATAAAAATAATTTTTTTTCTTAAATGTGATTACAAAAAAATAAAATTCAAAATTTAAATTAATAAAAACATTATTTATTCCTAGAGAATGTAAAGTAATAAAGCATATTTTACGGAGAATGACTACACAAAGTTTATTGACATAAATAAAGCTTAATAAAATATCCTAGGCTAAGCGTGAATTGGGATGCATAGTATATTGCAATAACCCACAAATTTGAGCGATAATATATAAGACATTTTCAATGGTATTTGAAGTCAATTCGTCTCAGTTAGTAGAATTTTTTTGAAATTATGTTTTTTGTGAAGAGTTATTTGCCCTGAGGACCCTGATAGCCTAAGACAAGTGTGCTGGTATGTTCCACTTTAAAAGATAAGGATCAAACGACCACTTTACCAGGAGCGCATTAGAATTAATGCTCATGCGTAGTCGCCGCTGATCTATTAAATTGCTCTGTATAATGTGGTGGCTCATAAGGTGGATGTTTAATGGGTTTGTCAAAATTTCGTTTGGCTACTTTGAGTGCATTGAACCAGCTTTAATGGTAGGTTTGCAAGTTTTGGTGGAACTCAACAATTAGGTGTAATATTTTAGTTATTATTTCTTTATATATAACTAGGAGAACCCCCTGCGCGCTCCGCACGCCAACCCCGTTGGAACCTTCTACACACTTAATCATGTTGTTTTTTTACATATACAGGGTGTCCCACGAAGAAACGGAGAAACTCCTCAGGACTTGTTCTTCAGGTGAAAATAACAAAAAAAGTTCATATAAACATAGGACCAAAAACTCTTGGTTTCCCATATATCCGCCATTTTGTTTTTTTGTGAAAAATAATTCATATCTAGAGAACGGTTTGACTGATTGAGTTCAAACTTGGCATGAAGCTTAACGTAATAATGATATATCTCAAGAAAAATAATCGATACTATCGAATGTTGCGTTTCAAAATGGTGGCTGTTTGAATATTTCAAACCTAAATAACTCAAAAACCGTACGTTTTAATGAAAAACGTCAAGACACCTTTTTTGTAGTCTTTTGATTCCCTATTGGATGCTGTAACTGTAAAACAATCGGATGAAAGATAATAGTTAAGTTATGTGTAATAATTGGTTTGTTCAACCCGGCTTACTATACCAACACAGTAAACACATCAATATTGTATGTACATTTGCTGTCATTACCTTTAACTTAGCGCTTATCCTTCATCCGATTGTTTTGACAGTTACACTAACCGATAGGGAATCAAAAGGGCTACAAAAAAGGTACCTTGTGATTTTTCGTTAAATGTACGGTTTTTGAGTTATTTAGATTTGAAATTTTCAAACAGCCGCCATTTTGAAACGCATAATTGGATTTAATTGCTTATTTGTTTTTACATATATCATTGTTAGGTTAAACTTCATGCCAAGTTTGAACTCAATCAGTCAAATCGTTCTCTAGATTTGAGTTATTTTGTACAACAAACAAAATGGCGGATATCTGGGAAACGAAGAATTTTCGGTCCTATGTTTATATGAACTTTTTTTGTTATTTTCACCTGAAGAACAAGTCCTAAGAGTTTCTCCGTTTCTTCGTGGGACACCCTGTATAATAAAGGTGTAGGATTAATAATAACCCCAAAGCTAATATGGTAAATAATATGAAATATTAAAATCAAATTATTTCGTATATTTTATAACAGCAGTTATAATGAAGGTTAAAATAACCAGCAAAGCTCAGGTCTACACTTTAATAAAAACCTAACCTATAAGCTAGAAATACAAATAACTGCTTCAAAGTTTGAAATCAGCTGTTAATGGAAATATTGGAGGAAACAGCTGTTTTATCTGTTATTTTATTAATTTGGTTGCTATGGCAATAAATGTGAATACATTTGTTTGTTCATCAGTCTAGGCCTAACCTAAGATTTTTTTCCGACTAAATTTACAAATATTTAAATAAAAAATGTTTTTATCAAAATGTATTATAGCCTATGTTACTCAGGGATAGTGTAGCTTTTTATTAGTAAAACTATTTTTTCAATCGGTTAAGTAGTTCCTGAGATTACCCCATACAAACGAACAAATTTTATCTCTTTATAATATTAGTGTAGATGTGTTTAAACATGGGTTTTAGTTGTTTTGTTTTGTTAATGATTTCATAATTTGGCAGGAATTGTTTTATTTTTGCTCAAATGGCAGCCTAGTAATTGAGGGTTTTATCCTGAGGGGGTTGCTTTTGCAACATGGTTTTTTTATTTGTTTGTTGTTAGTATAAATATAAATAGCTTTTGCAATAAATCTATTATATATTCTGGAAAATGAATTATTATTCCACCACATTTTTTAAACACACTATGTATTAATATTATGCGGCCAGCATAAAAGGCACATACACTGCGTGTTTCATATTTTTCTTATAACACGTGCACGAACGATTCTCAATCTAGCCGAATGGTGAGTACATTTGTAAGAATTTAATCAAAACAAAGCGGATAGTTTTGAGCAAATTCTTATACAAATTTAAAAAAAATCCCTTTTCGCAATTCAGTAAGTAAGCCAAAATGAAACTGTAGAAACAGTTTTCATTATTCTAACTGGTCTGACCACGGCGCGACGGCAGAATGAATGAATACGTCTTATTGTGACGAGTCCGTTGACGTATGACGCAACAATGTCCACACCAAGCCATATGTTGAGCGTTATTTGTCACTCCCTCGCAACAGCTGTTCTTACACCAAGTTCTCGGTTTTAACGACCTCTTAACGAAGTCAGCTGATTGAGTTAGGGCCCGCTTGTTCTAAACTTAGTTAAGAATTAGTTCCTCCAAAGAGACTCCATGTGTTCTTAACTTTACTCTTTTATTTACTCTGCCGAGAAGGTATTTCGGTGGTTCTCTTGGTTTTCTTGGAACGAAGAGATTTTTATTGTCTCAATTTCACGAAAGAACTAATAATAATAGTTTAATAATACATAAAATTAATTAAACCTTAAATAAATCTAAATTCGTAATCTAAAAAATCAATAAGCGACTGAATTTAAAATATTTGGAATTCAAATCGTTGATTTAAGTATGCCCTATGATTAGAATGTATGATCTTTTGTTTTGTTTTCCAATATTTACTGCAGATCTTTTAATGAAATATAAAATTATAGGTCCTGTACATTTACCATGTTGAAAATCCCAAACGGCATAGACTCAGTTATATATAGTTTGTTGTTCGTAGGCCTAAGTAGTTCCTTTTGAAGATCGAATTAAACAAAAATAATTGAAAAAATCAAGCAACAATTCAAACATATTAACAGCTGATTACGTCTATTAGCTTTACTAATTTAACCAAAATTAAATAAATACTAAAACGTTTTCAGATAATGTACAGTATACGCAAGCGTCAACTTGTTCCCTATGATACGTATTAGCACGGTACATTCAGGCGCTTTCGTGAAGATTGTCTATGAAGTATGCCACTGAGAGAGTAGAAATGAAAAATTATTCTCCCTCTCTTTCTTCTCAACTGCCGATTGGAGTAGGAAAAGGGGAACCGTTTCAATTCTCGTCTCGATCATTTTAACTCGTGCTACAGTTGCTAGAGAAAATTGTACGTACACATGCAGTGCGAACTGCTCATTCGTGTAAAGTGCGTATGACGCATTTGACAGAGAGAGTTGCTTCACGTTGATTCTACGTCACTCAGTCAGTCAGCCATGACTAAGCCTCATAGACTCCTATAAAGACATAGTATACGTCCATACGTACGTACGTGAGTAACATATAATACAACAGCTGATTTCAACCTTCATCTGTAATACTTAAACAAACCCAGTGTAGATTATAGTTTGGGGTTATGTTTACAACTTCAATCGTTATAATTTTTTGTAAAGTTGATTTTTTACTTTCTCCACCCTATACGTAGTATATGGAGAAAGTATTGTTTTCGTAAAAATGTTCGAATTTGAATTTTCAGTTGAATTATTTGTTTTAGTGCTCCCAGAACCCCAAAAAATGGTTTAGTGCAATTATCTGTGTTGGTGCTCCCTGAACCCAGAAATATTTTTAGCGGAATTTTTTGTTTTAGTGCTCCCTGAACCCAAAAAATTGTTTTTAGAGTGGTGTCTGTCTATCAGTGTGTCAGTATGTATACACGACCAGAGAGGATACTATTGGTCCGATTTTCATGAAATTTGGTATGTAGGTACTAAACCCTAATATCTCCAGGCGTTTTTTTTTCATTTTTTGGAATTTTTAATTTTTAAGGGAAATTTACCCCTAAAAACCCATAAAAAACGACAAAAATGCAAATTTCTCAAAAACGGCTCTAACGATTTTGATCAAATTTTCAGTATTTATAGTGCTTAAGATGCCAAACAAAATGACACTACCCGCTTTTATCAAAACTTCGGCGTTTTATAATTATGGGGAAATGTTTAAAAATAAACAAGTTTATGTTGTCAATCTAGCATCGCGGCGGCGGCCGCACGGGGTAGCACCATGGTAGCGATCACGGCCAGTAATTCAAAGGTCGCGCGATCGAATCCCGCCTAGGACAATAATTTTTTTATGCGATTGACGTAAGTAGAATATTATTTTTTTTGTTTTGTTCTAAAAAGTAATAAATAAAATGATTGAAAACAATATTATTTTGACTACAGTAAGTTGGGAGAAAGTTTGTGTCAGTTAACTGATACCGTTTATTTTAAATATGAGATATAGACCTAATGTACGCTTATAATATATGTTATAATATTTGTGTTGAGGTTATAAACTGTAGATAAATACAACCTTTTATCATCAATATATTTATTTATACAAATATACGTATTCGTTTAACTTCAGTAACATTCGTACATCTTCGTATAACTTATAAACATATTCGATTATTAATTTCTTCACTGTAATATTAATAACTTCTAAATTATTTAATCTATCAATATGAAATGAAAAGCAATTAAAAGATAGTATTTTGTATCTTTCTTTAAATATATAACGTATGTAAATAAAAATGTTTTACAAATAGGCCTACAGTTTATAATAATTATTATTGTACACATTTACCAAGTTAAAAATTCCCGTCAGCATAGTAAGGTAGGCCTAGATAAGTAGGTTTTAATGTTGTTTTTAAATAGTTTGTTTTTTAAATTATTTCTGATGTGTATCTAATTAATCAGCCTGTGATTTTTCACGGGGCTTACTAGTAAATATATATTTCACTCCAAATTGATAATTAATTTCGTATATTGCATACATAATAATAACGGGGAAAATTGGAAGTATCTTGCTCAGTACGTGCAACAGGCTTGGCAATATAGATGGGAATTAATCCGCGAATTTAATTATTAACGTTATGTATTTATATTTGTATTTGTTTTCATGTCTTTGTTTCTCCCCCTCAATCATTTATTTATATTATTTATGTTGTTGTATGTCTTTATCTTAAAAATGTAGTAGACATAAGAATAATATGAGATGTTACCAACCTGGCAGACGGTTATAAAAAACCAGTGCCATTTAATGCAGGCATGTATACTTTTTTTGTACATTTCGAATTATAAATAAAGCATTGTTATTAATTATTTATTAATTATTACATAATTAAAATAGTTGATAATAACGTGTAAAAAATTAAGTTTATAATTTTGACTTACTATACAGCCCAATCTCATCCTAAACACCATCTTAAGTGATCCGGTGTATAATACTTCGTTACTTAATAAATAATTACTCGGTATAGATTGATTAAAATTTGATTACAGAGCAGCCCGAATCCCTTCAAAGCTGGTACAATCCGATTATCTTGGATCAAGACGTGATTTTCCCAGTAAACGGCAAACGGTTTTGTGTTCCTTGATGGTACTAGTATAACTGCTGAATAAGTAAAACAGTTATTTAATAACGGGTTATTTATCAGAATATATTTTGTTTAAGTCATAAACAAGCAAATATTTTCTAACCAAATCGTAGGCTTAACAATAGTGCAACTTTTCACCGATAGAGTAGGCCTAGAAACATCTCAATATTAAGGCTTTATACAGGGTGTTCAGAAAAAGGGTTTGACGAATTCAGAGCGTGATTCCCCACATCAAAATAACATGAAAAGTTCCAATAAACATAGGTCCAAAAATGCTTCGTTTTCTGTCTAGCCGCCATTTTGTTTTCAACAATATAATTCATATCTAGAGAAATGTTTGACAGATTCAACCTCGGCATGAAGTTTAACCTAACAATGATCTGTCTCAAGAACAATAAGCGATTATATCCAATCATGCGTTTCAAAATAGTGGCTGTTTGAAAATTTCAAACCTAAATTACAAAAAAAAAACGTAGATATCAACAAAAATGTCAAGACACCTTTCTTGTAGCTCTTTTGATTCCCTATCGGCAGCTAATCTGTAACTACCTTAAAATCTATATATACAGGGTGCCCATAAGTAAAGTGCTAAACTTTGGAAAATGTTTTTATGGGGGAAAATAAAGAGAAAATCAAGAATAAAATTTTATCCAAAAACGATTCGTTTTTCAGATATCCGCTATTTATTACTTTAACAAAATAATTAATATATAGAGAACTGTTTAACAGATTGAGTTTAAGCTTGGCACAAAGTTGATATATTTTATAAAAAATAAACAATTATATCCAACTATGCGTTTTAATATGGCAGCTGTTTGAACATTTCAAACCTGAATTACCCAAAAACGGTACATTTTAGCAAAAAATGTCAAGTCACTTTTTTTGTAGCCCTTTTGATTCCCTATCGGATGGTGTAATTTTCAAAACAATCGGATGAAGGATAATAGTTAAGTTGAAGATAAAAACAGCAAATGTACATACAATATTGTTGTGTTTACTGTGTTGGTACAGTATGCCGGGTTGAACAAACCAATTATTATACATAACTTAGCTATTAACCTTCATTGATTGTTTTGACAGTTACGCCATCCTGTAGGGAATCAAAACGGCTAAAAAAAAAGGTGTCTAGACATTTTTAGACAAAATATACAGTTTTTGAGTAATTTAGGTTTGAAATTTTCAAACAGCCGCCATTTTAAAACGCATAAGTGGATATAATCGTTTATTTTTCTTAAAATATATCATTATTAGTTTAAAATTCATGCCACGTTTTAACTTAATCGGTAAAACCATTTTCTGTATATAAATTATTTTGTTTAAAAAAATAATAGAAAATGGCTTATATCTCTAAAACGACGTGTTTTTGGAAAAAATTGTATTCCAGATTTTCTCTTTATTTTGACCCATATAACCATTTTCCGAAGTTTTGCACTTTATTTATGGGACATCCTGTATAAACGGCTTTATCCTTACTGTCTGACTTAGAATCTACGTCGAGCAAACCCTACTTAAGATACAAGTAAAACAATTTGAAGGTACAGTTTATCCTTATGGAAATGACTACATATCAATAAGACGAACAGTTGAAATGTTTAGGATTCAGACCGGGAAAGTAGGTATGGAAGTGAGTTTGCGCCATCAGTCGCTAGGAGCTCTGAGGGCGCGATTTGCCGGCCGAATGCGGGACAAGGATGGGAAGATGAGGAGAGACAAAGAGGTCCGACTGTCATATGAACTAATATTTATTAGTTAATCTCATACTTTAACATCACCTCTCCTACCCCCCACCTACAAATGAAGTCACAGTGAATCTGTTAAATTTAAATATGTCTGTGAGAAAGTATGTGCCACTTAATAGTACCGTTTATTTTAAAGGCCTTGATTGTGTGTCTTTGTAGTGAATTGCTGGTTGAAGTTGAACAGAATAATTTTGTACTGTCATCAAACTTGAAGGCTTACTGGTAGCATTCAATTGAATTGTATTTACATTGATTTTGCTTTCCATAAAGAAGGATGTTGCCTGTAAATGTCTTTAAATTCCGTAAAAGAAGTTACAGATTTATCATTCATTTCGTATGAACTACAAATAAATCTCGCACACAACTTTCAACGAGCGTAAAGATTTCAACTGCAGTCAGATCTCAAGTTATTTGTCCGAAACACATACACACTTAAACGACAGAGTCCATCGAAACTGCAGGCCTGTCCGCGAAATGTGGGTCTGTGGAGAGATTAAACTTCAGTTAATTGGCCTGCAGTCCGCGGACTGTAGATAAACTGTATTAAATAGCTACACTTTAAGCTTTGAGTGTGAAGTTATCAATTTATGTATTTTAAAAGTCTGAAATCGAACAAAAATATAAATGTGAAAAACAAGGCGTAGTCCCTGCCTAAACAGTTTCAGCCCCTAAAAGGAGTAAGATCGAAAATGAAGGAGCTGCTAGAATCACTACTCAGACACGGTGGGTGTTTTCGCACATAATATCTTCTTTCCGTTTTATATTAACTCAGGTATTATCCACTTCCATCCCTCCCTAGGAGCTACCTGCCTTTATTCATAATTAACTATTCGATTTAATTTAATTAAAATTTGATCACGCCTTCCTTAACTCAGAGCAACCCTTATTCGCCGTAAGCTGATGTAATCTGATTAGCCAGGATGAAATCTTGATTTTACCGGTAAACTGAAACCGTTCTGTATGCATTGATTTTGCTCTGGTATTATTGTTGAATAAGTGAAAAGGGTAACTAACGACTGATTGCATTAGAAATTTATGTAGAAATTAAGCAATTTCCCTTGCCACAAACTTAAGTCTAATATTACTCTCTAACTTGTATCATAGAGCAGGTCAGAAACACAATACATGAACAGAAACAGTACAAGTACGGTAGAACTAAAAGCAATGAACAAACGAAAGCAAATATACAAACAGAAGTAATAAATATTAGAAAAATACAAGCAATATAGAAACAAAATCAATACGAGAATGCGTGCAAAACACAAAAAAAAAAAAAAAAAAAAACAAGAACATAAACAGGAGCAATGTAAGAACAGAAAAACACAAGCCAACCACAAATAGATGCAATAGCAGAACAGAATAAAATGCAATAACAAATGCAATAGACATACAATTGCAAAACAACAACAACACTATCAATAAACAAACCGAATCAATATAAGAACAGAAAAAATACAATCAATACAAAAAAATACACAAAGAGAAGTAATAAATATCAGAAAAATACAAGTAATATAGAAACAAAATCAATACGAGAACGCGTGCAATACACAAAAAAAAGCTAAACAAGAACATAAATAGGAGCAATGTAAGAACAGAAAAACACAAGCCAACCACAAATAGATGCAATAGATGAACAGAATAAAATGCCACAACAAAGGCTAGACACACAATTGCCAAACAACAGAATCAATACACAAACCGAATCAATGTAAGACAGAAAAAATACAATCAATACAAAAAAAAACAAATACACAAACAGAAGTAGTAAATTTCGTAAAAATACAAGTAATATAGAAACAAAATCAATACGAGAACGCAAGCA
>JAGFPH010009814.1:29141-41256 GCA_018207615.1 Philaenus spumarius | reverse complement strand
ATTGCTCATAGGTGCTAGAGGCGCACTAAGAAAGGATTTTAAAATAGTTCACGTTTAAGGGTTGAAACAACCCATGAAACCATAAATATTGTTTGTTTTATATACATTCAATTTTTCTCTAGTGTAATATATTACTGGTTTATAGGTGTCGTACCAGCTTAGTTCAGGTAAATAAGTAAAACTTTTTTATAGCAGTCGTACCCGACTTCGGTCAGGTAAATAAGGAAAACTTGTTACAGCTGTCGTACCCGGCTTCGTTCAGGTAAATAAGTAAAACTTTTTTATAGCTGCCGTACTAGGATTCGGTCAGGTAAACAAGAAACACTTTTCTTTTTAGCTGTCGTACCAGGCTTAGTTCAGGTAAATAAGTAAAACTTTTTATAGCTGTCGTACCCGGCTTCGGTCATGTAAATAAGGAACAGATGTTTATATTTTTGTCATACCAAATTTTGTATTGCTGTTGTACAAATTGTATTGTACAAATTTTGTATTGCTTCGGTCAGGTAAATAAGGGAAACTTGTTTTTCTGTCATACCAGGCATCCTTCATGTAAATAAGTAAAAAATGTTATAAATGTCGTAAAAGACTTAGTTCAGATAAGTGAAACATTTTTATACCTGTCTTTATAGCTTTTTAGCTGTTTTTTAAAACTTTTTTAATAAAATAATAAAAAAATAATTTAAAAAAAACGTGCTATTTAAATGGCATTATACAGTAAATACAAATTCCTAAACACCTTTTAGGAAATAAAATGTTTTCTTCAATCAGCAGATCGCTCTAAAAATCAAAAAATAATAAATTTTTGAAAAAAATAAACCAACTTCAAAAAAAACAAAATCAACAAAATGCTGAAACTAAAAAGTAAAAAATAATTAGGATATTGAGCAAACGTAATTTATTCAATGCCGATACAAACAAATTTTTGAAGTCGGTGCCAAATTTACCAAGAATTTAACACTATTTTAGTTCTTCTGAATCTACTACTCCTCAAATTTCATATCCATTTCTTCAATCGTTAACAGATACAATGATCGCTCAGAAATACGTTTTTTCTCTTTTTTACCATTTTCCAACAGCTTATCACAAATTCACAAAACAAAACAATCACAACCAAATTTATTGTTGGACAGGATGTTCGTCGGATCAACTATTAATAAAATATTTCTTAAAAAGCCAGTTTATTCAAATTTGTATGACTTAGCAAATATTTTTGTTGAAAATTTGAGTCAACTAGGTATAAATACATTACATAAATGCTCTCAACGTCGTAAATTCTTTTAGGCCTACATTTACACGAATAAAATGAATTCAGAGTTGTGTCACGCATTTAATCCACTAATATAAAAGTGAGTTTACGTCCGTACATGCATGTATGCGTACGTGAGTAACATACAACAGCTAATTTCACTCACAATTGGTAATAGGCTACTTAAACAAACCCAGCATAGATTATACTTTGGGGTTATGTTTACAACTCCATTCATTATAATTTCTTGTAAAGTTGATTTATTTAAATAAATTAATAATAAATTTGGCACCGACTTCAAAAAATTTTTTGTATCGGCATTGAATAAATTACGTTTGCTCAATATACTAATTATTTTTTACTTTTTAGTTTCAGCATTTTGTTGATTTTGTTTTTTTGAAGTTGGTTTATTTTTTCAAAAATTTATTATTAGTCTTTAAAATAAACATTTTGCAAAATCCTTTCTTATAACAATAAACATTAAAATTTTGTATTTTTTTCTTAACTAGGTAGTTCTTGAAGTGTAAACATCTGTAGGCGCACCTCGTCTAGCAGAGTATATAGTTTACTTGGTAATACCACTGAAATGGATATTATGCTTCCTCATTTCGCTAAGTTGTGTCAAAATAGTTTACTTGGTAATACCACTGAAATGGATATTATGCTTCCTCATTTCGCTAAGTTGTGTCAAAATAGTTTACTTGGCAGTACCACTGAAATGGACATTGTGCTTCCTCATTTCGCTAAGTTGTGTCAAAAAAGTTTACTTGGCAATACCTCTGAAATGGACATTGTGCTTCCTCATTTCGCTAAGTTGTGTCAAAATAGTTTACTTGGTAATACCTCTGAAATGGACATTGTGCTTCCTCATTCCTTAAGTTGTGTCAAAATAGTTTATTTGGTAATACCTCCAAAATGGACCTTGTGCTTCCTCATTTCGCTAAGTTGTGTCAAAATAGTTTACTTGGTAATACCACTGAAATGGACATTGTGCTTCCTCATTTCGCTAAGTTGTGTCAAAATAGTTTACTTGGCAATACCACTGAAATGGACATTGTGCTTCCTCATTTCGTAAGTTGTGTTAAAATAGTTTACTTGGTAATACTTTTGAAATGGACATTGTGCTTCCTCATATCTTAAGTTGTGTTAAAATAGTTTACTTGGAAATACCACTGAAACGGACATTGTGCTTCCTCATTTCTTAAGTTGTGTTAAAATAGTTTACTTGCAAATACCTCTGAAATGGATACCGTGCTTCCTCATTTCGTAAGTTGTGTTAAAATAGTTTACTTGACAATACTTTTGAAATGGACATTGTGCTTCCTCATTTCTTAAGTTGTGTCAGAATAGTTTACTTGGTAATACCTCTGAAATGGACATTGTGCTTCCTCATTTCGCTAAGTTAGGTTCAAATAGTTTAATTGACAATGCTTTTGAAATGGACATTGTGCTTCCTCATATCTTAAGTTGTGTTAAAATAGTTTACTTGGTAATACCACTGAAATGGACATTGTGCTTCCTCATTTCGCTAAGTTGTGTCAAAATAGTTTACTTGGCAATACCACTGAAATGGACATTGTGCTTCCTCATTTCATTAATTATGTTTTTGTTAAATAATTTCTATACTTTTGACGTGCAAATCAGAATATCGCCATAGAAGTTTACACTTATCCCGTGTGGTCTTAGGCAGACATGGATGTTTTGCTCTACGTTGATTATGAACCAGTCAGTCAGTAAGGACTTCTTTCATATTTGCAGACCAGAAGCTCAGCCCCTGATCGCTTCGCTCAGCAAGCCAATGCAAACAGATTATTGTATACTCTGATATGTTCACGGAAATGACGACTGAGCGGTGACCTATACATAGCTAATGTAAGACAGAGATCCAAATAGACACGACCAACCCCAATAGTTCGAATTGCGCCATGCGTTGTAATTTCACCGTTAATGTTTAAATAGTCAAACATTTGAAACACATTTTGATATTACCAACTAAAGGAAACAATATAATATGTAACACCAGATGTTTGACTTATAATACAGTAGGCTAAGCCTTTTGTTGCTACCTAACTAAAAAAAAAGGTTAGTCGTGATTATAAATTTGCCAAATTCGTTGCAAATAAACGTGCTTTGGTTCAAAACATAATATTATAAGTCTATAAGGTTATAAGTCTATCTACACTGGGTTTACAGCTGATGGGTGAAATCAGCTCTTATAGTATATGTTACTCTCGTACACTCGCTTTCATAGAAGTTAATTTTGTATCCAAATCAGCTGTTTTATTTATAACAGATATGTATCAATCAACAGATGTTTGGATTGTAATTCAGTAAGCATTTTTCGTTGATTTCTCTTCGTGTTTGCTTTTAGTTTGTTAATCTATATGTATATATAATGCAATGTCCTGACTGACGATCGACGCAGAGCCGATTCTATTAAAGCTAGAGACTTGGAATTTGGACGGTACTTCCATCCAATAATGCAGAGGCGCACTAAGACAGGATTTGGAATTTAAAGGGTTGAAATTGCGAAAATTCGTCACTCTTATAAGCAGCCCTATAACAGATGAAACAGCTGATTCGTATCAAATGCTTAGCAACATAGTTCTAGGCGTGGCCTGTTTATATTAAACCAAAATAACGTTTTTTAATACATTTACATTCATTACCGTAGCAATCAAATTAGCACATTAGAATTAGTTAATTATTTTTCATAACCAACAACTTATCTAGGTTGATTTAACAAAATAAAGACAAACACAAAGGAAAAATCAATTAACTGTATTATAATTCAAGCAACTATTATAATTCAACATAATTAAGTCTATTGTTACACATTATTAATAAAACAGCTGATTTGGATCAAACGTTTGATAAAATTTTAGGTTAGGCCTTTAAAACCTACGAAATACTATAATGTATCTATATAATAAAAATGAAATGATGTTGGTAGGCGCATCACTCGAGAACGGCTGGACCAAATAAAATTGAATTCAAATTTTTCAATATCCTTTCTTATTGAGCGTCTAAGAAATACAACTTTAAATTTTCGTATTTGTATATTAAGTCGTTTTTGCTACGCGTTGATTCTACGTCAGTAGTCAGGACACACAGCCTCTTGTATAATATAGAGATAATAAAACCTATATTACAATATTTTCGTCTGGCATCTACGGCATAATATGTGAAGTTTAAATAAAAAAAAATAAAAAAAACAATGCAAAATCGATAGAACAGCTGTTGGGTTTTTATATCGCGGATAAACTAACCTCAAAAATCAAATCGTTCACGTTGTAAATTAAACAGCGTTATACTTAGAACAAACTGTTTTGATGCAAGTGTACGTTAAATGTAAGTGAAATAAATGTCTGCAGTACAGGAACCCGAAGAATACGCTGAATTCGCAGAGAACAGCGAGTTGCTGTCTTCAAGCCACATTGTAAGTAGGCCTAAACGCAACTGTATTGCTTTTCTAGTTTATCTTTTTGGAAAATATGTTTCAGTGAGATTAGTTACACCAATAACTTCCACTTTATCTCTTTAATTCATCTTAAATCTATATTCTAGTAAACAATGGTGCGATTTCATCAAAATGATTTTATTTGTACGACCGTTGCAAATTGAGCCGAAAATTTACTTTACAAAAATTCGCGTTAGCTTTAAAAGCAAAACTGAAAATCCACACTAGAAATACCTGCCGAGATGCTACAGAGCGTAATGAATGGCTACTACACCCGCCTAGCTGCAGAAGGGAAACAGTTTGAGCATTTATTGTAAAAAAGGTGTACTTTTACGACAGTTTATTTGCAATTGTTATTTTTTTAACACGATGTAAAAATTTATAATTTGAAATAAAAAAGTAAATGTGTACGGTCGTGGGACCCCCGTCAGGAACGAAGTTCACCACGCCTTTTCTTAATTTTTTTTACCAGCCTTAAGGGTCTGCTCCAGTAAAATTAAATGGATTTTTATCCCATAAGAGCAATGTTAAATTTCATACCATTTATTTCGTTTACATTTTATCATAAAATTGTTTGCAAGGTCTCATTTTAAGCACAGTCACAATACGTATCCTTCTTGAAATTTACATTTTAAAAAATTTCTTTCATTTGTCAAGTAACTGACATTTTGTAAGTACAAAGTTTGAATTTTTTTCCTAACACAATAAAAAATTAATAATGAAAAATAATTTGCAAGTAGGATCCGAAATTTTATAAAGAATATTCAGTTTTTTTTTCAACACTCAATTACAAAAGATAGACTTATAAAATGGTTTGAAATGAGGCAATGTCAAAGCGTTCAGATGCAAGAAATTGCACTGGTTAGATAGGGATACAGTGATACCGGAAGTGCGTTTCCTGTTGCTTTCTCGTTTACTGGAGCAGACCCTTAAGGGTAACACACACACATAATTTTAATCTTTCAACTGCCGTTTATTATTAGTTTGTTTTTTATACAAACATTTACTGTTATTATAATAAAGGTGTAGAATTAATTTTAACATCAAAGCTAAGATGGCAAACACAGTCAAGTTAAATGGCCATTAATTGAAAATACATCCAATAAACATAAAATTGTTTTTTCATCGGTCTAGGCCTAACTAAAATTATCGTGTGTATGGTTAATTTTTTTTACCTGTCTTAACGGCAACATACATACAATAATTTTAGGTTAGGCCTAGACTTAAAATTACTTTCTAGGCCTAACCTAAAACTACTGCACGTACGTTGCCGTTAAGGCAGGTGAAATAAATTAGATGTAGACCTACACGAAATAATTTTGGGTTAGGCCTATACTGATTAATCGACATTTTATGTTTATCGAATGTAGGCTATTTCAGCGCTTGACGGTAATATCTGAACTACGCCGGACGGAACCGATGTTCATTGCCGTAGCAACCAATTTGATAACGCTTTTTCGTCACCCGTATTTTATATTTGTCATTGCAACAGCAACCAATTAATGACACTTTTTTTCGTTTCGAATTGCATTTTCTATTGGTTAACTCCTACCGCAAATCGCGTTAAAGAACTTCGTTCCGAAATTGTTCCTCGTCCTCCTCGTGTAGACCGTTCCCACTGAAGGTGATAAGTCACTATCCACAAAAACTGGTCCAACTGCTAGTGTGGATTGTCGGAGTTTTGCTTTTAAATCTTGACAATAAGTAAAATTAAGCCATTTTCAAAAAGCCCAATATTGTAACTTCAAACTATCACCATTTTGTGTCTGATTGCGGCATTGTGTTCTCCCGAGATAGACCTTTAACTTGATGTACATACAACTCGACCTATACTCTTATTTAAGATTTTCCTCCGACTCCCTGCAAGCCGTACGTCTAGGTGATACAAAAATTTTAATCTATATATATAAAAGCCAAAACCCACTGACTCACTCATCACGATTTCTCAAAAACTAATGAACGGATTGGAATGAAATTTGGTATGTAGCTTCCTCTAGGGCCATAGGTGCTCACTAAGAAAGGATTTGAAAAAATTCGAAATTTTAGGGGGGCTTGGGGAGGATCAAAGTTATTAAAAAATGACTTCTTCAAAACTACCGAACGGATTGGAATGAAATTTGGTATGTAGCTTCCGCTAGGGCCAGGTACTCACTAAGAAAGGGTTTGAAAAAAATCGAAATTTCAGGGGGGTTTGGGAGGATCGAAATTATTAAAAAATGACTTCTTCAAAACTACCGAATGGATTTGAATGAAATTTGGTATGTAGCTTCCTCTAGGGCCATAGGTGCTCACTAAAAAAGGGTTTAAAAAAATTGGAAATTTTAGGGGGGTTTGGGGGATCAAAGTTATTAAAAAACGACTTCTTCAATACTACCGAATGGATTGGAATGAAATTTCGTTTGTAGCTTCCTCTAGGGCCATAGGTAGGTCTACTCACTAAGAAAGGGTTTGAAAAAATTCGAAATTTTAGGAGGGGTTTGGGGGATCAAAGTTACTAAAATCATAATTTCAGATCTTTTATTATTATGACAATAGTGCTTTTATTATTTAAGATCTATATATATAAAAGCTAAATACCACTCACTGACTGAACACTTAAAAAGAATACAATTACGTTAAAAAGACTGAAAATACCAACCACCACGGGCAACGCCGTACGGGTCAGCTAGTTGCTTCAAAAAATGTTTTCTAGAGAAACTATGTACCAAGTTTTGTTGCGCAATCCACAAAAATATGACACCGTTCACAGACTTTTGGGACACCTGTATATATATATATATATGTTTTTTTAATTTAATTTTTGAAGTGAAAACTTCTTATGGTGCGTTAGGCGCTTTTTCAGATGGGTAAAAATCTCTGATCTCGCGTGATCGTCAGATATTATTCGTCATCGCTTCTGTGTTTACGAAAGAGAGATAGCACTAAAATAACTCAATTCCAACACAGTCAACGGTAGCATAGTGGTCAGTATCCCCGCCTGTCACGCGGGAGACCGGGGTTCGATTCCCCGCCGCGGAGGAATATTTTTATGTATTTTACAAATGACATTTCTTTAGAAAAAATTTTCAAATCATAGTCAACATTTAAAATATTAGATATACCATTAATTGAGTTTTTAAATCAAGAGTTCGGATTAACCATGTCAAATGATCGACTTAAAAGCACCACAAGATACAAAACTACAATAGATGCTGTTTTTACAAGACATTTGGATGGATTTCAATCAAAATGATTTGTTTCTTACTTTAGTTATCATAAGCATATAGTATCAGTTTTAGAATGTACAGATAAAGATAATGATGGCAATGCAAGAGTAATTGAAATTACTGATGAAGATGAGAACTCACATATTGTTAACATTGAAAATACATAATTATATTACGTTTATTTAGTAACATAGGCTTCTTGTACATGTTTTAGTTTGTGTATATCACTTGTATAGTAATAATAATTTTTATGTATAATAATGAAATAAAAATTATTAAGTTTGTTAATAACAGTTTGTTAATAATAATTTTTATATACACAACTTTTTCCATGTTAATTTCAAATTATTTTTTGACTTATATATTGCATAAATAATTATTATTTTCGAATTTAAAAAATAAAAAAACGTTGATAAATATAAAAAAATTAAAAAAACAATTACAACAACGTCCAACATTTTTAAACATAAAAATTTTTCACTTCCAACGGCAGTCCCACGACTGCCATGTTTTTTTTTTCTATTTCGAGTCATTCTCATTTTACTCGTCATTCTCAAGCAGTGGGTATAAGAACAGATAGGCTTTATAGATCTGTATCCACTTCTAGCTCATATTACTTTTCACAGATGGTTTTCCGTAATATTCCAAGAAACCTGAGACTTTTTCAAAATTATACAGTTAGTTGCCTATAAAAAGCTTTCTTTATGATTAGGGGAGGGGGAGGTATTATTGTGAGTCCATCATTTTTTCGGAGTACGTATAAAGTTATGTTTAGCCTATATGCCGCTCTATCTTTTAATTTTTTTTCTCGAGCTCTATTCTGATTCTTTGTAGGGGAATTTTTGGTGTAGGCACAGGACTGACGTTGTTCTGGTGATGACCTATTAATGATTTCTTGTACATTTTAAATTTGTATTTTTCTTCTTTTTTTATCTTCTCTCTTTTTCCGTAATTTTTATTGTGAAGTTATGTTGTGCACGACTCGTGCCCACGCACAGGCCTCGTGCCTATGTGGGCGCTAAATCCATAGACGATAATTTGTAAATTGTTTGTAATTTTATTTATGGAATAAAGAAATAATAATAATTCGACCACGCAGCTGGACCGCTGACGTGAGTTGAGCAAATTTCCATAATTAAGTTTATATGCCTATGTTTTAGGGTTTCAACCAACAATTTGGGAAATAGGTCTACTCACGAAGGCGTTGAACAGCTGTCTGTGTGTACGCAATATAGTAGTAGAATTTGTTTGCACCTAGTGGCCTCGCGAGTTTGCACCACTTGGCTTTGAACCGGGTACTTTTATGGTATTTTACGTTTTGATTGATTTTGGGGGAACCAAGCGAGATATAAGGTCGCGTAAAAAAAACAAAATGTGGAGAATGACATCCTACATTTATATTTTTAGAAAAAACAAATTTAATTCTCGTAGTAAAAATCTCAAAAAATATTTACTTCCGGTCAAAAAACGTACTTCCGGTTGTTGGATTTTTTTGGGTAACGAACTCGTCCAAGCCACATATACAACCAACATGTGTACCAAATTTGGACCAAATCGGACTTAAAATGTGGCCGCTAGAGTGCGAACACATATATATTTATATATACATATATATATGAATTTTAATGACGCACCAAAACGTGTTCTGGGGACCATGATCGGTGCTCATTTGCCACTCCCGACCTTGGGTCTCACCTTAAGGGCCACTGCAATAGCTCATTTTTCCTATGGAAATTCGCTAATAATACAAATAATAATAATATAAATTGATTATGTCTTTCTGCGGATGCTGTTCCTGTAAAATGTATCTTCATCTGAGAATACAATTCTTCCATACCACTCTCCACGAAATTTCGTTTGTCCGAGTCATCTTCCATCAGTCCCAGAACTAAATGTGTTTTATAAAAATTGATTTTGTTTTTCCTTACATACCTTTGAAGGTATGGGATAGCCAACAACGACTGCAATAGGTAGTGGACGCAACTTTTCTTTTTTAGGCCTGTTCGAATAAAACAGTTTACGCAAACTCTTAATTTTCTGTGATAAAACTCTATGATACTCACCCTTGCATTCGATCCAGTTTCTAGTGTATAGTTTTCCATTAAGGAATTTAACCTTGGGTAGTATCTTTGAAAACAACTGATCGCTTCATATTCCTTAGCAAAAGGCCAAGAACAACAATTCACGTTTTCGTTTGATCGACAAATTTATAATTTCTAAGCCAGGTATCGCTAATACAGTAAAACTGATTGAACACAACCACCCAAAAACTGTTTGATTGTTGTGCGTTTACAAAACAACAGCTGATCGAGATTCAACATATTTATGGCGATGCACATTTAATGGCATTGCATTGCTATGGAGTGGTCCTATCCAAAAGGTCGATGTTCTTTTTCTTATTCCGCCATTTTGTTTTAACTAGCCATACAAAATGTCACTCGAGTGTACTTTTTATATATGTGTAATGTAATTTAGTTGTAAATAAACGGTACCTGGAACTGGCACAGACTTTCTCACAAACATATTTAAATTATTAAACAGATTCACTGTGACTTCATAAATGTAGGAGGGGTAGCAGAGGTGATATTAAAGTAGGAGATTAAATAACAAGTATTATTATTATTATCTAGAGAGAAAACTATTCGATCGATTTCTAACAAATTTGCACCAAACACGTCAATTAGGCCTGTGTAGATGCACGAAAAAAAGTGGTAACATTTTTGAAAAACAACCCTCTTTATGGCAAAAAAAACCACAAAAATTAGTTATTATTATTAGCCAAACGAGAATTTTTTGAAAGGTGCTGTTTTTTTGCATATGGTAGGGCACATTAGAGGCTACAAATAAGCCAAATTTAATCAAAATCGTTAGAGCCGGTTTTTATAAAAAAATAATAACTGATTTTTTGGGGGTTTTTTTTGCCAAAAAGGGGGTTGTTTTCCAAAATTTTTCAAAACCGTTTTTCGTGCATCTATACAGGCCTACTTGACATGTCTGGTGCAAATTTGTTTGAAATCGATCTAATAGTTTTCGCTCTAGCTTTGTATACATACAGACATACATTTTTTTAAACCACTTTTTTGGACTCAGGGGGTCCCAAAACGGATATTTCCACAAAAATCTCAACTTCGATTTTTTTGCGATCACTATACTTTCTCTATACTATAGTATAGTGAGAAAGCAAAATAAGTTTGTAGATTGTTCCGAATGCCCGTCATACTAATTCAAAACTAGCGGCCTCTTCGCCGAGACCCAGTATACGAAATGTGTACAGTGTCAATTACATAATAATTATATTTTATATACATGTCAATGTTTTCTTTCAGGAAACCACGGCTGTAACCACAGCCGGTGATGGTACATTCCAAATAGCTGCCGGGGGAGATGTCGCCGTTCCGGATGGTACAGTAGATGGGACGTTTCAAGTACCTTCAGAGAGAACCTTCGATGTACCACCAGATAGAACTTTCGATGTACCATCAGATAGAACTTTCGATGTACCACAGGGCGGTACGTCGGGAAGACCAGCAGATGGAACATTTGAAGTACCTTCAGATAGAACCTTCGATGTACCATCAGATAGAACCTTCGATGTACCGGCAGACAGAACGTTTGACGTACCACAGGGAGGTACGTCGGAAATATCAGCAGATGGGACATTTCAAGTACCTTCGGATAGAACCTTCGATGTACCTTCAGATAGAACTTTCGATGTACCACAGGGCGGTACGTCGGGAAGACCAGCAGATGGAACGTTTGAAGTACCTTCAGATAGAACCTTCGATGTACCATCAGATAGAACTGTCGATGTATCACAGGACGGTACGTCGGAAATATCAGCAGACGGGACATTTCAAGTACCTTCAGATAGAACAATCGATGTAATATCAGATACAATAATTGGAACACTGCAGTATGGAACATCACAAATACCCCAAGACGGGGTGTTCCAAACACCCCAATATGGAACATTCGAATTACCACAGGACGGATCGTACGAAATAATAACATCAGATACGTCCAGACGATTACGTCCCGACAAAACGTACGAAATAAAAGCAAATATTACTTACGATTTGATGGGGGCAGATGATACGTACGATTTCTCTGCTGACGGTACGTTTGACGTCCAACCGGATGGTACGTACGTCCAACAAGCGGACGGAACGTTTGACGTCCAACCGGATGGTACGTACGTCCAAC
>JAGFPH010009814.1:0-15684 GCA_018207615.1 Philaenus spumarius | reverse complement strand
TGGTACATCGAAGGTTCTATCTGAAGGTACTTGAAATGTCCCATCTGCTGGTCTTTCTACTGCACCATCCGGAACGGCGACATCTCCCCCGGCAGCTATTTGGAATGTACCATCACCGGCTGTGGTTACAGCCGTGGTTTCCTGAAAGAAAACATTGACATGTATAAATATAATTATTATGTAATAACATTGTACACATTTCGTATACTGGGTCTCGCGAAGAGGCCGCTAGTTTTCAATTAGTATGACGGGCATTCGGAACACTCTACAAACTTATTTTGCTTTCTCACTATACTATAGTATAGAGAAAGTATAGTGATCGCAGAAAAATCGAAGTTGAGATTTTTGTGGAAATATCCGTTTTGGGACCCCCTGAGTCCAAAAAAGTGGTTTAAAATATGTCTGTCTGTATGTATACAAAGCTAGAGCGAAAACCATTAGATCGATTTCAAACAAATTTGCACCAGACATGTCAAGTAGGCCTGTGTAGATGCACGAAAAACAACCTTTTTTGGGGCAAAAAAAACCCCAAGAAATCAGTTATTATTATTTTATAAAAAACCGGCTCTATCGATTTTGATTTAATTTGGATTATTTGTAGCCTTTAATGTACCCATTCATATGCAAAAAAAAAGAACAGCATCTTTCTAAAAATTCTCGTTTAGCTAATAAAGAGGGTTGTTTTTCAAAAATGTTCAACACCTTTTTTCATGCATCTACACAGGCCTAATTGACGTGTTTAGTGCAAATTTGTTAGAAATCGATCGAATAGTTTTCTCTCTAGCTAATAATAATAATACTTGTTAGTTAATCTCCTACTTTAATATCACCTCTCCTATCCCTCCTACAATTATGAAGTCACAGTGAATCTGTTTAATAATTTAAATATGTTTGTGAGAAAGTCTGTGCCAGTTCCAGGTACCGTTTATTTACAAATAAATTACATTAGACATATATAAAAAGTACACTCGAGTGACATTTTATATGGCTAGTTAAAACAAAATGGCGGAATAAGAAAAAGAACATCGACCTTTTGGATAGGACCACTTCATAGCAATGCAATGCCATTAAATGTGCATCGCCATAAATATGTTGAATCTCGATCAGCTGTTGTTTTGTAAACGCACAACAATCAAACAGTTTTTGGGTGGTTGTGTTCAATCAGTTTTACTGTATTAGCGATACCTGGCTTAGAAATTATAAATTTGTCGATCAAACGAAAACGTGAATTGTTGTTCTTGGCCTTTTGCTAAGGAATATGAAGCGATCAGTTGTTTTCAAAGATACTACCCAAGGTTAAATTCCTTAATGGAAAACTATACACTAGAAACTGGATCGAATGCAAAGATGAGTATCATAGAGTTTTATCACAGAAAATTAAGAGTTTGCGTGAATTGTTTTATTCGAACAGGCCTAAAAAAGAAAAGTTGCACCCACTACCTATTGCAGTCATTGTTGGCTATCCCAATACCGGAGTCGTCAGTTCGAAGGTATGCAAGGAAAAACAAATTAAATTTTTATAAAACACATTTAGTTCTGGGACTGATGGAAAATGACTCGGACAAACGAATGAAATTTGTTGGAGAATGGTATGAAAGAATTGTATTCTCAGATGAAGCTACATTTTACAGGAACAGCAGAAAGACATTATCAATTTATATTATTAGCGAATTTCCATTGGAAAAATGAGCTATTGCAGTGGCCCTTATGGTCAGACCCAAGGTCGGGAGTGGCAAATGAGCACCGATCATGGTCCCCAGAACACGTTTTGGTGCGTCATTAAAATTCATATATATATATGTATATATAAGTATATATGTGTTCGCACTCTAGCGGCCACATTTTAAGTCCGATTTGGTCAAAATTTGGTACACATGTTGGTTGTCTATGTGGCTTGGACGAGTTCGTTACCCAAAAAAAATCCAACAACCGGAAGTACGTTTTTTGACCGGAAGTAACTATTTTTTGAGATGTTTACTACGAGAATTAAATTTGTTTAGAGTTTTTTCTAAAAATATAAATGTAGGATGTCATTCTGCACGTTTTGTTTTTTTACGCGACCTTATAGCTCGCTTGGTTCCCCCAAAATCGATCAAAACGTAAAATACCATAAAATTATCCGGTTTAAAGCCATTTGGTGGATTTCACCATGTGGTTAGCCTGCGAAGCACGCAATGCATTGTTTATTGAAGATACTCCCAATATGAGGGTTGGCGTGCGAAGCACGCAATGCACTGTGTATTGAAAATACTCCCAATATGCAGAATGGCGTGCGAAGCACGCACTGCTCTATGTATTGAAAATACTCCCAACATGCTGACTGGCGTTCGGACTATTTTTCAGCTATTCGGCACCGTCGTGAATAGACCTATTTCCCAAATAGTCGGTTGAAACCCTAAAACATAGGCTTATAAACTTAATTTTTAAATTTGCTCAACTCACGTCACCGGTTCAGCTGCGTGGTGGAGTTATTATTATTTGTATTATTATTATTTATTTATTCCATAAGTAAAATTACTAACAATTTACAATTTATCGTCTATGGATTTAGCGCCCACATAGGCACGAGGCCTGTGCGTGGGCACGAGTTGTGCACAACATAACTTCGCAATAAAAATTATGGAAAAAGAGAGAGATAAAAATAATTCGACCACGCAGCTGGACCGCTGACGTGAGTTCATCAAATTTCCAAAATTAAGTTTATATGCCTATGTTTTAGGGGTTCAACCAACAATTTGGGAAATAGGTCTACTTACGAAGGCGTTGAACAGCTGACTGTGTGTACGCAATATATTAGTAGAATTTGTTTGCGCCTAGTGGCCTCGCGAGTTTGCACCACTTGGCTTAGAACCGGGTACTTGTATGGTATTTTACGTTTTGGTCGATTTTGGGGGAACCAAGCGAGCTATAAGGTCGCGTAAAAAAACAAAATGTGCAAAATAACATCCTACATTTATATTTTTAGAAAAAACTCTAAAAACGTTTCATTTTCGTAGTGAAAATCTAAAAAAATAGTTACTTCCGGTCAAAAAACGTTCTCCCGGAATATATATATGAATTTTAATGGCACCCCAAAACGTGTTCTGGGGACCATGATCGGTGCTCATTTTCTACTCCCGACCTTGGGTCTCACCATAAAGATCACTGCAATAGCTCATTTTTCCTATGAAAATTCGCTAAAAAGAAGAAAAATACAAATTTAAAATTTACAAGAAATCATAAATAGGTCATCACGAGAACAACAACGTCAGTCCTGTGCCTACACCAAAAATTTCCCTACAAAGAATCTGAATAGAGCTCGAGATAAAAAATTAAAAGATAGAGCGGTATATAGGCTAAACATAACTTTATACGTACTCCGAAAAAATAATGAACTCACAATAATACCTCCCTACCTCCCCTAATCATAAAGAAAGCTTTTTATAGGCCTTAACTGTATAATTTTGAAAAAGTCTCAGATTTCTTGGAATATTACGGAAAATCATCTGTGAAACGTAATATGAGTTAGAAGTGGATACAGATACTATAAAGCCTATCTGTTCTTTACCCACTGCTTGAGAATGACGAGTAAAATGAGATTGACTCGAAATAGAAAAAAAAAAAAAAACATGGCAGTCGTGGGACTGCCGTTGGAAGTGAAAAATTTTTATGTTTAAAAATGTTGGACGTTGTTGTAATTGTTTTTTTAATTTTTTTATATTTATCAACGTTTTTTATTTTTTAAATTCGAAAATAATAATTATTTATGCAATATATAAGTCAAAAAATAATTTGAAATTAACATATGGAAAAAGTTGTGTATATAAAAATTATTATTAACAAACTTAATAATTTTTATTTCATTATTATACATAAAAATTATTATTATTATACAAGTGATATACACAAACTAAAACATGTACAAGAAGCCTATGTTACTAAATAAACGTAATATAATTATGTATTTTCAATGTTAACAATATGTGAGTTCTCATCTTCATCAACCAGGCGATGATAACCACCCAGGTTTTTCGCCTTTGAACCCCCCCCCCCCAAAAAAAAAACTCATCTTCATCAGTAATTTCAATTACTCTTGCATTGCTATCATTATCTTTATCTGTACATTCTAAAACTGATACTATAGGCCTATGTGATAACTAAATTAAGAAACAAATAATTTTGATTGAAATCCATCCAAATGTCTTGTAAAAACAGCATCTATTGTAGTTTTGTATCTTGTGGTGCTTTTAAGTCGATCATTTGACATGGTTAATCCGAACTCTTGATTTAAAAACTCAATTAATGGTATATCTAATATTTTAAATGTTGACTATGATTTGAAAATTTTTTCTAAAGAAATATCATTTGTAAAATACATAAAAATATTCCTCCCCGGCGGGGAATCGAACCCCGGTCTCCTGCGTGGCAGGCGGGGTTACTGACCACTATGCTACCGTTGACTGTGTTGGAATTGAGTTATTTAGTGCTATCTCTCTTTCGTAAACACAGAGGCGATGACGAATAATATCTGACGATCACGCGAGATCAGAGATTTTTACCCAACTGAAAAAGCGCCTAACGCGCCATAAGAAGTTTTCACTTCAAAAATTCAATTTAAAAAAAACATATATATATATACAGGTGTCCCAAAAGTCTGTGAACGGTGTCATATTTTTGTGGATTGCGCAACAAAACATGGTACATCGTTTCTCTACGAAAACATTTTTTGAAGCAATTAACATTTTTGTATCACCTTAGACGGACGGCCTGCAGGGAGTGGGAGGAAAATCTTAAATAATTCGACCACGCAGCTGGACCGCTGACGTGAGTTGAGCAAATTTCCAAAATTAAATTTATAGGCCTATGTTTTAGGGCTTCAACAAACAATTTGGGAAATAAGTCTACTCACGACGGTGCTGAATAGCTGCAAAATGCTTCGCACGCCAATCCGCATATTGGGAGTGTCTTCAATATTCAAAACATTGCGTGCTTCGCACGCCATTCCGAAAATTGGGAGTTTCTTTAACACAGAAAGCATTGCGTGCTTCGCACGCCAACCCCCGTATTGGGAGTATCTTCAATACACAATGCATTGCGTGCTTCGCACGCCAACCCCACGGTAAAATCCACCACATGGCTTTGAACCGAGTACTTTTATGGTATTTTACGTTTTGATCGATTTTGGGGGAACCAAGCGAGCTACAAGGTCGCGTAAAAAAATAAAATGTGCAGAATAACATCCTACATTTATATTTTTAGAAAAAACTCTAAAAAATTTTCATTCTCGTAGTAAAAATGTCAAAAAATAGTTACTTCCTGTCAAAAAACGTATTTCCGGTTGTTGGATTTTTTTGGCTGACGAACTCGTCCGAGCGACGTAGAGAACCAACATGTGTACCAGATTTGAACCAAATCGGACTTAAAATACGGCCGCTAGAGTGCGAACACATATATACATATATATATAGCCTATATACATATATATATATGAATTTTAATGACCCCCCAAAACGTGTTCTGGGGACCATGATCGGTGCTCATTTGCTACTCCCGACCTTGGGTCTCACCATAAGGGCCACTGCAATAGCTCATTTTTCCTATGGAAATTCGCTAATAAGAGTATAGGTCGAGTTGTACATCAAGTTAAAGGTCTATCTCGGGAGAACACAATGCCGCAATCAGACACAAAATGGTGATAGTTTGAAGTCACAATATTGGGCTTTTTGAAAATGGCTTAATTTTACTTATTGTCATAAGATTTAAAAGCAAAACTCCGACAATCCACACTAGCAGTAGGACCAGTTTTTGCGGATAGTGAGTGACTGATCACCTTCAGCGGGAACGGTCTACGAGGAGCACGAGGAACAATTTCGGAACGAAGTTCTTTAACGCGGTTTGCGGTAGGAGTTAACAAATAGAAAATGTAATGCGTAACGAAAAAAAGTGTCATTACTTGGTTGCTGTGGCAATGACAAATATAAAATACGGGTGACGAAAAAGCGTTATCCCCGTGTGATGTTGCGTTGGGTTGCTACGGCAATGAACATCGGTTCCGTCCGGCGTAGTTCAGATATTACCGTCAAGCGCTGAAATAGTCTACATTCGATAAACATAAAATTTCGAATAATCAGTCTTCTAGGCCTAACCCAAAATTATTTCGTGTAGGTCTATATCTCTAATTTATTTCACCTGCCTTAACGGCAACGTACATGCAGTAATTTTAGGTTAGGCTTAGAAAGTAATTTTAAGCCTAGGCCTAACCTAAAATTATTGTATGTATGTTGCCGTTAAGACAGGTAAAAAAAATTAAACATACACGCGATAATTTTAGTTAGGCCTAGACTGATGAAAAAACAATTTTATGTTTATTGAATGTCTTTTCAATTAATGGCCATTTAACTTAACTGTGTTTGCCATCTTAGCTTTGATGTTAAAATTAATTCTACACCTTTATTATAATTACAGTAAACGTATAGAAACAGTAAATATTTGTATAAAAAACAAACAAATAGTAAACGGCAATTGAAAGATTAAAATTATGTGTGCATGTTGCCGTTTAGGCTGGTAAAAGAATTGAAGAAAAGGCGTGGTGAACTTCGTTCCTGACGGGGGTCCCACGATCGCTCACATTTACTTTTTTATTTCAAATTATAAATTGTTACATCGTGTTAAAAAAAAAATAACAATTGCAAATAAACTGTCGTAACAGTACACCTTTTTTACAATAAATGCTCAAACTGTTTCCCTTCTGCAGCTAGGCGGGTGTAGTAGCCATTCATAACGCTCTGTAGCATCTCAGCAGGTATTTCTAGTGTGGATTGTCGGAGTTTTGCTTTTAAAGCTAACGCGAGCAGGCTAAGGAAAATTAAGGTGAGGTCCCACTGAAAATTCGAAATCCTTAACGGTATATTATTTTGAGCTAATGAAATTTTTACTATCTCTAATTAGTCTACTTGAAACAAAATAACTATTTTTTGACCTCCTTTAAACTATCCCCTCTCCCCGCCCCCTTTTGGGCAGATTTGCAGGGTTTCACAAGAAACGCTAAGGCTTTGTACTATAAGTAGTACTATAAGTAGTAGAACCATTATTGAAGTGTCATTTGAAAGAGTATAATACTGACAACAAAGTTATGCATTCATTTTAAATTATTTCTTCAGATTTTATCTTTACAAGTTTTTTAACTTGACATTTTTTTGTAATTTTTATAAAAATTTATTATAATAAAAACTACTTTAGATAATGGAAAGCCGATGCATAACTTAGTGCCTGTATGTGTAAAGAGCAAGCATGTAAAATTTCACTGCTGTATCTCTAATACTTTTTGAGCCTTAGCATTTTTAGTAAACTAACTCTTCATTTTCTATACTTTCGGGAATCGTGCGTTTTCTAAAAATAATTGTATTTGTTATATTTTAGGCAAAATAAATGGTCCTAGTTCACCATTTTAATTTTTATTGATTACACGTACTACTAGTATTATATTATATACCATAGAGTATAAAGAAATGTCACAACATAAGAGTTTGTACTATAATCATTATACAAGGCTAACCCTGAAGTGGTTCACCAAAAATGCATGTGCATGTTCAACTTTAAAAATTTATATCTCCAAGAATTATATAATTATACTTTCATCAACTTATTATGTTTTTTTAATACAGGAAGATCTAAATAAAATTTTAGTAAAGAAAAAAATTAAATTTTTTTGGGGATTTTTGACCATTTTCAGTGGGACCTCCCCTTAAGCCATTTTTAAAATGTGGCGTAGGGTCGTAACGTAAATTTTCGGCTCAATTTGTAACGGTCGTACAAATAAAATTATTTTGATGAAAACGTACCATTGTTTACTAGAATATAGATTTAATATTAATTAAAGAGATAAAGTGGAAGTTATCATTGTAACTAATCTCACTGAAACATATTTTCCAAAAAGTTAAACTAGGAAAGCAATTTACAGTTGCGTTTAGGCCTACTTACAATGTGGCTTGAAGACAACAACTCGCTGTTCTCCGCGAATTCAGCGTATTCTTCGGGTTCCTGTACTGCAGACATTTATTTCACTTACATTTAACGTACACTTGCATAAAAACAGTTTATTCCAAGTATAACGCTGTTTAATTTACAACGTGAACGATTTGATTTTTGAGGTTAGTTTATCCGCGATATAAAAACCCAACAGCTGTTCTATATTTGCATTGTTTTTTCTTTTTTTTTAATTTAAGCTTCACATATTATGCCGTAGATGCCAGACGAAAATATTGCAACGTAGGTTTTATTATCTCTATATTATACAAGAGGCTGTGTCCTGACTGACGTAGAATCAACGCGGAGCAAAAACGACTTAATATACAAATTAGGCCAGTCGGTAGGGGTAAATTTAGACCAAAAGTTCCAGTAATTTATAATACGGCTGATTTTTGTTATAAGTACATTAAAGTATGTAGATTAACATAAAAAAGTTTACCAGTCTATCGATTTAACAAAGTCGAAAAAAAAATCGATTATCATTTTTTCCCCGATTATCCTTAATATTTCGAGCTGGGATGAAGATAGAGAAAAATAAAAAATACCACCGTGTAGGGGAGGTATTTTCAACAAAAAAGGTCATATGTATTTATTTCGTCCGAGCAATGGTTTGTCTGGAAAAAATTCGATAATGCAGGTATGTATTTTGCAGCAGGGGAAATCACTAAAAGGGGACATCTTATTCATATATGAAGCGTTGGCTCATTCTAAATTGGCCGAATTTTAATATATCGAACTGAAACTTGTCGTAGGAGTTAAAATATATATTTTAAACACTTATGCTGAGTCTCAGCTTGTTATCTTGAAAATGACCCGATCTAGGAGTCGATTTCGATTATCGATTTTAGGAGTAGGCCTACCGGACCCACGAAATAAATTCAATCTATTCCAGTTTCGTCAATTTTTGGAATATCAACATCAAATTTGTTTTACAAGTTGAATACACCAGTATAAATATTCTTAGTAAGTATGGACGATTTTTTCCATGTTAAAATATATATTTTAACTCCTATGTCAAGTTTCAATTCGATATATTAAAATTTTGCCAGTTTTGAATGAGCCAACGCTTCATATATGAATGAGATTTCCCCCTTTTAGTGATTTCCCCTGCTGCAAAATACATACCTGCATTATCGAATTTTTTCCAGACAAACCATTGCTCGGACGAAATAAATACATATGACCTTTTTTGTTGAAAAATACCTCCCCTACACGGTGGTGTTTTTTATGTTTCTCTACCTTCATCCCAACTCGAAATATTAAGGATAGTCGAAAAAAAATGATAATCGATTTTTTTTTTGGATTTTGGGAAAGTTAATCTACATACTTTAAGGTACTTATAAAAAAAATCAGCCGTATTGCAAATTACTGGTAGTTGTAACCTATACCGACTGGGCTAAAATACGAAATTTTAAAAAGGTGTATTTCTTAGACGCTCACTAAGAAAGGATTTTGAAAAATTTGTATTTTAAAGTGTGAAAACTGGGATGAAACAGCTGTTCGGATTAAAAGCTTAACAAGTCGTGTTGTTTACATTCATTGTCATAGCAACCGACTTAGAACAAATTTAGAATTAGTTTATTATTCTTCCCAACCAACAGCTTTTTAGCGAATTTCCATAGGAAAAATGAGCTATTGCAGCGGCCCTTATGGTAAGACCCAAGGTCGGGAGTTGCAAATGAGCACCGGTCATGGTCTCCAGAACACGTTTTGGGGTGTCATTAAAAATCATATGTATATATGTGTTCGCACTCTAGCGGCCGCATTTTAAGTCCGATTTGGTCCAAATTCGGTACACATGTTGGTTGTCTACGTCGCTCGGACGAGTTTGTTGGCCAAAAAAATCCAACAAGCACGTTTTTTTACCATAAGTAACGATTTTTTTAGATTTTTCCTAAGGGAATAAATGTTTTTAGAGTGTTTTCTACAAACATAAATATAGGATGTTATTCTGAAAATTTTTGTTTTTTTACTCGACCGTATAGCTCGCTTTGTTCCCCCAAAAGCGATCAAAACGTAAAATAAAAGTACCCGGTTCAAAGCCATGTGGTGCATTTTACCGTGGGGTTGGCGTGCGAAGCACGCAATGCTGTGCTTGATAAAGATACTCCCAACATGCGGAATATCTGGACAAATTATTCCAGTTTCGTCAATGTTTGGAATATCAACATCAAATTTGTTTTACAAGTTGAATACACCCGTATAAATATTCTTAGTAAGTATGAACGATTTTGTTGATGTTATTTTTAAAAACGAGGCGCTTGAAAATAGTATTCTGTTTTACCTATCTCGTTTTAACTATAACACTTTTGGATTCAACGACTCCATTTTCGACATTTTTGAACATATCGATTTAAAATTGGTACAGAAGTTACAAACACAATTGTTTTTTGCTATATTTATTTTAAAAACTATATTTAAAAAATGACTAATCTGCAGCTGATCAACTCAAGCGTTTTGATGAAAAATCTAAAAAGGTCTAAAATTATACTTTTTTAATTTACTTGTGCTTTTAAAAGTAAATAATGAAAAAGGTTTATACTCCTTGAACTTGTTTGAATCTATATATTTAACTTGTAAAAAAACTTTCAGGTTGATATTTTGAAAATTTTCTAAACTGGAGCCGATTAAAATTAGTTCGTGGGTCCGGTACTCCTAAAATCGAGAAACTCATTGATAAGTCAAGTGGCTCTAGATCGGGTCATTTTCAAGTTAACAAGCTGAGACTCAGCATAAATGTTTAAAATATATATTTTAACTCCTATGTCAAGTTTCAATTCGATATATTAAAATTCGGCCAATTTAGGACCCAACGCTTTATATATGAATGAGATTTCAACTTATAGTGATTTCCCCTGCTGCAAAATACATACCTGCATTATCGAATTTTTTCCAGACTCGGAGGAAATAAACTCCATTGCTCGGAGGAAATAAATACATATGACCTTTTTAATTGAAAAATACCTCTTCTACACGGTGGTATTTTTTATTTTTCTCTATCTTCATCCCAGCTCGAAATATTAAGGATAGTTGAAAAAAAAAATGATAATCGATTTTTTTTTCGACTTTGAGAAATCGATAGACTGGTAAACTTTTTTATGTTAATCTACATACTTTAAGGTACTTATAAAAAAAAATCAGCCGTATTGCAAATAACTGGTAGTTTTAACCTATACCGACTGGGCTAATGGCGATATTCTGATTTACATGTCAAAAGTATAGAAAATATTTAACAAAAACATAATTAATGAAATGAGGAAGTACAATGTCCATTTCAGAGGTATTACCACGTAAACTATTTTAACACAACTTACGAAATGAGGAAGCACAATGTCCATTTCAGTGGTATTGCCAAGAAAACTATTTTGGCACAACTTATCGAAATGAGGAAGCACAATGCTAATTTCAGTGGTATTGCCAAGTAAACTATTTTGACACAACTTACGAAATGAGGAAGCACAATGTCCATTTCAGTGGTATTACCAAGTAAACTATTTTGATACAACTTACGAAATGAGGAAGCACAATGTCCATTTCAGTGGTATTGCCAAGAAAACTATTTTGGCACAACTTATCGAAATGAGGAAGCACAATGCTAATTTCAGTGGTATTGCCAAGTAAACTATTTTGACACAACTTACGAAACGAGGAAGCACAATGTCCATTTCAGTGGTATTACCGAGTAAACTATATACTCTGCTATATACATATGTGTACTGTATAGTAGAGGGTGACGGAATAGATCGTGACGGTAAAATCCTATTCACCCCCCGCAATTTCTAGACGATGTGCACCTAGACACTTCAAGAACTACCTAGTTAAGAAAAAAATACAAAATTTGAATGTTTACTGTTATAAGACAGGATTTTACAAAATTTTTATTTTAAAGACTAAAAATGTGACAATACGGGGCCCACTCCCAGCCCAATAACAGCTGATTCTGATCAAAGGCTTAGGTAATTAATACACTATCAAAAACGTCAAATTGTTTGATCAAAGATTTGACATCAAAGAAATTTGATGAATCTTTGACGATTCTTTGACGAAATAATTCGTTCATCAAACTTTGATAAAACTTTGACGAATCTTTGACATGTTGTAATCTTTGACAAAGATTTTCAAAAAAGAATAAGAATAGAGTACTAAAATATTATAGTACGTATTTTTTAGGTAACCTCCTAACCTCAAAATAATATACGTTTTTTCTGTTTTCATTCTATTCTTTCTGTTCCTTTACTTTTATATTTTTAATAAGATGGCAAAATTGGCATGGAGTGTTGAAGCTATGAAAACTTTAATTTTACATTATGAAAAAGAATATTGTTTGTGGAACATTCATACGTATGCCTATAAAAATCGCGATGTAAGGCAAAAAACTTCAGAAGACATTACAAACAATGTTTTGCAGTCTGTAATATTGGAGTTAGCAGTATAGCCTAAGTTTGTTTTTTGTAAAACATTAAAGAGACTTTCATTATGTTTACTTTATTGTAAAAGTGTATTTACAAGTTTTTTTAAAATTAGTTTTTGAAATCTTAACCCGTAATTATATGAATTACGATCTTTCAACTGTAATTTTGTAATAATAGTTAATCAAATAATAAAAATTTTAGAATAAACCGAAACATAACCCCAAAATATATCTAATTAATCTAATTTAATATCATAGTTTATCAAAGAAATTGGACAGGTATAATATGAATTCTTGAGATCTTTGATAAATCTTTGACCAATTATTTGACAAATAACTTTGACAGTGTAATATGCCCCTTAGCAACACAATTTTTGTTAGGCCTATACCGAACCAACTCGCGTTTGTAGGATGCATTTACCAGAGCAACCAACTTAGAAAATTTATTCTTCATAAACAACCGCATTTTTAGGTTATGTTAACTAAATAAAAACATACACAAACATTTGCTAAGTTGGTTGCTACTGTGAAGAATGCCTTGTTTCATCTGTTACAGGGCTGAGAGTACACCCCGTATTTTCACATTTCTACCCTTTGAAATAAAATTTTGTAAATATACCTTGAAATTTGGATATTTTTAACTTCAGTAGTTTTTGCTCTGCGTTGACTCTATGCCAGTCAGGACGAAGCAGCTTTTGTATGTATTTATAAAATTTAACAGTACGGCACAGCCTATGTTTTTATACTGTATTCCTTCCTTAATATAGTCACTTAAGGACATGGGCGCCCATACCTATGGGCAGAGGGGGGGCCGCGGCCCTCCTCTAGCTCCCAGGGAAAGGAAAATATATATATTAATAATTATAGTCAGGTATTTTTCTTTAGAGAGATTATCACTAAAATATGTTTTAAATGTTCTGTGCCGTTTGATTTTACATTATACTTATTTTTTATTTACAAGAGTTCAAGCATGAGCTGCACTGTGTAGGCCTATTTAAAATACTCCCAACACGGGGGTTGGCGTGCGAAGTACGCAATGCATTGTGTATTGAAAATACTCCCAATATGGGGGTTGGCGTGTGAAGCACGCAATGCATTGTGTATTGAAAATACTCCCAATACTGGGGTTGGCGTGCGAAGCACGCAATACAGTGTGTATTGAAAATACCACCAATATGGGGGTTGGCGTGCGAAGCACGCAATGCATTGTATATTGAAAATACTCCCAATACAGGGGTTGACGTGCAAAGCACGCAATGCACTGGGTATTGAAAATACTCCCAATATGGGGGTTGGCGTGCGAAGCACGCAATGCATTGTGTATTGAAAATACTTCCAAAACGTTGGTTGGCGTGCGAAGCACGCAATGCATTGTGTATTGAAAATGCCTCCAATAATTCGCACGCAATGCACTGGGTATACGAAGCACGCAATGCACTGGGTATTGAAAATACTTCCAATACGGGGGTTGGCGTGCGAAGCACGCAATGCATTGTGTATTGAAAATGCTTCTAATACGGGGGTTGGCGTGCGAAGCACGCAATACACTGGGTATTGAAAATATTCCCAATATGGGGGTTGGCGTGCAATGCACTGTGCGTCGGCCGCTTCTCATAATGTTCAGTGTAAAGCTCACATGTGCGTCCTTAGTAGTGAACGTGTTGGCGCCAATGCTTAAGGAACTCAAACGATTAGAACATGCTGGTAAATTCTAGGACCTGTTAAACTTTATTCATTAGAAACGAAGCAAAAACAGGTAATTAGTGTAAGCAAATGGTTGACATCTCAAACAGTTGCTACCTTCTGAAGGACAAGCGTTTGCTTATGATTTTTATTTTAAAGGAAATAACTGTGTTTAGAAATGTAACAAAATTTTATTGACAGGTTTTAAAGTTAATACATCGAATGGATTTCTTTTTTAAAATATTATAAACATTGTATCCTTATTGGACAGTTTGCGGTTAGTCGTCTTCTTCTTCTCCTTCTTGCTTGGGATAGTCTTCTTGGTCACCCTAAACAAAACCAACAGAGTTAAAACATATTTATGCAAAACTGAAAACACACAAATTGTCCAGAAAACGGGCGCAACCGTGGTCACTCTTTGTTAATCTACTCTCTCTCTCTAAGCCTTTCAGTCATTTATCGTTATGAATCTCACACAGGGACGTGGCTGAAACAAATTATTGGGGGAGGGGGGGGGACAAAATCTAAAGTTTAACAACATTTTTGACCATATTTTCCAACTTGTTTGGTGGGGTTTCCAACTCGCAGAAGGGTTATGTACTGTGGACAAAATCTCAGTGAAGATGGGGCCCTGGAAGCTCGTCCATGCAATTTTTTGGAAAACTAGACTTCTCTAACTGCACGCGCTATATTGATTAAGTAAAGAGTTTTAAACTGTGTACAAGAATTTCAACGAGTTCATAACGTTATTGAAAAAAAATTCCCCGTACTTTTCCCCGATATTTCCCGCAAACTTAAAAATTTCCCCATCTCGGGGAAAAACCCCAACATGACAACACTGGTCTGGCAGCCTGGCGCAGTGCACGGCATGGCGAGTCAGCGGTGCCACAATAACAAATGTTGGAACTAAATTTCCCAGAACATCATTTCAAAGAAGACAATGCATTTATTTGGTTCGGAAATATTTTGATTTGCCCAACATTTTTGGATTGGAAATTATAACTTGCTTGTTATTTGTGAATATGGATAGTTAACAACAAAAACTTTCGAATCCCAAAGTTGGAGTATTTGAGTGCAATTTAATACCAATATCTAAATCCCAACTTTTGTTCAAAATCTAAAATGTCCCAACTTTTTGGATTATAAATTATTGGGGGGGGGTTGAGGCCCCTTCCCCCCCCCCCCCCCCCCCATAGCGACGTCCCTGATTCGCACAACACATTCCAATGCAGCACTTCTTACACCACCATCCACGGAAGACAATGAAAACATGTCGTGTATTTGGGTACACTACCCCACTACCCAGTACAAATAGTTTTAATTTCAAACAATTCTACCACGCAGCTGAACCGCTGACGTGAGTTGAAAAAATTTCCAAAATTAAGTTTATAGGCCTATGTTTTAGGGTTTCAACCGACAATTTGGGAAATAGGTCTATTCCCGACGGTGCTGAATAGCTACAAAATGGTTCGGACGCCATTCCGCATATTGGGAGTATCTTCAATAAACAAAGCATTGCGTGCTTCGCACGCCAACCCCCGTATTGGGAGTATATTCAATAAACAAAGCATTGCGTGCTTCGC
>JAGFPH010009813.1:0-24337 GCA_018207615.1 Philaenus spumarius | reverse complement strand
CTTCCTCTAGGGCCATAGGCGCTGGCTAAGAAATGGTTTAAAAAAAATCGAAATTTTAGAGAGGGGGCTTTGGGGGGGATCAAAGTTCCTAAATCACGATTTCTTCAAAACTACCGAATGGATTCGAATGTCATTTGGTATGTAGCTTCCTCTAGGGGCCCTAGGTGCTCGCTAAGTAAGGGTATGACAAATTTCGAAATTTTATTAGGGGTTTGGGGGGATCAAAGTTACTAAAATCACATTTTCAGATCTTTTATTATTATGACAATAGTGCTCTTATTATTTAAGATCTATATATATAAAAGCCAAATACCACTCACTGACTGAACACTTAAAAAGAATACAATTACGTTAAAAAGACTGAAAATACCAACCAAAACGGGCAACGCCGTACGGGTTAGCTAGTATATATATATATATATATATATATAATCCAAATATCACTCACTGACTCATCACTAATTATCAAAACCCATCAAACGGATTGGAATGAAATTTTGTATGTAGCTTCCTCTAGGGGCCCTAGGTGCTCGCTAAGAAAGGTTTTCAAAAAATTCTAAATTTTAGGGGAGTTTGGGTTTGTCAAAGATACTAAAAATCCCAATATTTAACTTTGATATGTCTCTCCGTGCAAAGCCGGATCGGGCCATATAGTAACGTATACAAATACAAAATTTTAACAAATATTCCTACAGTTTTAAAATCCCTATAATTGTACACATTTACCGAGTTAAAAATCCATCAGAATAGTTATATAGGTAGGCCTAGGTAAAGTCTGTTGTTTATAAATAGTTTTTTATGATTTTTTTATGTGTATTTAATTAATCCGCCTGTGATTTTCCACCGGGGGCTTAGTAGTTAAATATATTTATTAGATTTTTCTTTTATATTTCTAGAACAAAACTCGAATCTGCAAAATAAATATAAATGCAGAAGTTTCAAGCATGAGGTTTTTGTAATTATACATATTAATTAGATATACACTTTGAAATAGTGTTACATTTCTTTAATAATATTCATTCCTACAAATACATGAGAGGCAATCAAATGTCTACAATAAGACACAAAATAAGTTGTAATATTCTGCAACTAATATGAATCAGGATCATGTAAACAAATGTGTCACAAATTTAACCCAGTAAATATCCAAAGAAAATGTACCATACCGAACAATATTATATTGAATACGAATTTAAATCAACATCAAAATTTAGGTAATGTGGTATATTTTTATATTATACAAAAATAATATTGATATTTTCGTATATTGCTCTGCAGAAATGAACAACTATTTCTGAGTTGACCTCATGCTCTCCAAATTGCAGAGCCACTAGCATTGAGTTTGTGTGAGTGTCATTCTTCCGCTAGCAAATATAGGACAGCTTTATAAAAAAGAAAACTACTAGAGGGTTGCAGACGTAACCCTGACTATAATCGTACTGAAATTAGCATACGTGACGATGTTTGTGAGTATGTGTTATTAAACCCTGATTTCTGTCACACGTTCAAAATTAACGGATATTTTATTTTTCTAGTATCCCTCCGCGAGCGACCGGTTGATGGAATAGCCACCAGAGTGCAGGCTAAAATTCGGCGCGTGCATGCTTCTGCAATAAATCAGATTTTTCGTCATAAATTATGTAAATTTATTGAAATTACTTTTACTGGAAAGGTGATTAAACTTCGAATTTATTTTTATTTTATTTATTTATTTATTGTCACATAACATTTTACATATATAGCAAGAGCTATAAAACTGGAGACATTGTCCTCAACAGAAGCCATAATAACAAAACACAAACACAATAATACACAGTGCAATAACACCATACATAAAGTTTCATAACCCTATGATTAAAATCACAATTACAACTATACATTTTTTAAAACATAAACAGAAGATTATTATAAAAGTTCTCAATACATATCAACATTTTATAAATCATTAAAATTACCCAAGTCATCACTAAATACTCCTGAATACTATAATAAGCCTTTTTTTAACAGAAATGCTTTCAATGCCCTCTCAAATACTAATGAATTTTCAATTTCTTTAATACACAATGGAAGATTATTTAAGAATTTTCTCCCCACAAAATCAGAAGTCCTTGAAGCTATATTTAAGCGATACCGAGGCAACACGAAATATTTTTTGCCCTAGTGTTATATTGATGCTTCTTTTCGTTATTGCAACCCTTAATGTAATTCACCCTAATAAACATTATTGTCTCAAGAATATACAGTGAGGGAAGTGTCAATATTCCCAACCTCTTAAATAGAGGTTTGCAAGAATTAGTTTTCTTAGAAAAAGTCATACAGCGGATATATTTTTTTTGCATTTTAAAAATGGAATCAACACCCACTGCACAGCCCCACAGTAATACACCATATCGCATTATTAAACAAAAGCTGCCATGATAAATCATTAATTTAGTTTTTTGATCTACTATACTCCTTAATATTGACATTTGAAAACATGCTGCATTAAGTTTTTTTTTGAGTATGTTTAAATATGTTTTCCAGCTTAAATTCTTGTCAATATGTAGCCCTAAAAATGTTGTATTCTGTACAGAAGTATGATTTTCTCCACCAAAGTCAAAATTTAATTCTATTGGTTGCCTACTCTGATGGGTTTGGAATTTAATAATTTTTGTTTTTTTACAGTTCAACTTTAAGCCGTTTGCAGCAAACCAGTGTGTAAGCTCAAACATAGCCTTTTGAGTTTTGTTTTGTAGTTCATTAAAATTTTCTGCTCTAACAATTGCAGTAGTGTCATCTGCAAACAAAACCACACTAGGGCTTACGCTGAAAGCCAAATCATTAATGTAAATTATAAACAATAATGGTCCGAAAATTTACCCCTGAGGAACACCACATTTAACCTCATTCCAGGAAGAAATATATTTCATGTCATTTTTAAATACAATTGTTCTCTGCATTCGCCCATACAAGTATGACTTAATCCTTGTGAGCGAATGTGATGAGCCTTTTACATTTTTTATATTTGCATTATTGAATAAGAAAACAATCGCAACCCTTTATTTTGAGTTATGTCGAAAAACAAATTTAGTTGAAAAAAATTTGAAAAACTAAATGATAATCCACATTTGAACTGTCCTAACCTTTGGAGTAAAAAATATATAGGCCTATTCGTTTTGAAAGCGTTTTATTCTATAATAAAACATGTTTTACTAGCCTATGTTTTACAGGCCTATGCATGTTTTACTAGCGTTTTTTGTATTTTGAACATAAAAATTGGTATTTTCAACTAAATAATTTTGAAATTGAAATATATTGTTACACATTTCTCTTTATAACTATTTTCTACAACTAACTATTGTATACCTTCAAAAAAATTTACAAAAATATTTCTCCAATATTATACAACTTTGATTGTAGGATTTTTGGTAAAAATCGTGGAAAGTTTATACATTTTTGTTCGTTCTGTTGTATCTGATTAGAAAATGTAAGGTTTTTTGTAATTTCCAATCTTACAGTTCAATTTTATCATTTATTCTCTAAAATTTGGTATAATAAAATTTCATTTTGGAGTAAAACATATATAGGCCTATTCGTTTTTTAAATAGGTTTATTTTTTTAGCGTTTTTTTAGTTGGAACATAAAATTGTTTATTTTCAACTGAAAAATTTTGAAATTGAAATATATTTTTACACATTTATATTTTGAATAAAATTACAAAAAAATTGACTATTTTTTATTTAGGCTTAAAGTTGTTTTTTTTCCTTCCGTTTCTGAACATTTTTTGCTTTCTAAGCTAATAACTTTTACAATTTCAAAAGAAACTAATTTTTAGTTGCATATTTGAATTTTTTTGAAGTTTCTTCTACAAAAAAAGCTATGGAACATCTTTGGATTGGGGTTCATTTACTATTTTTGGCGAATAATTAAAAATATGCTTGCAAAACGCTAAAAACGGGCTTTTCAATTTTAACCATGCCAGTTCTAGGGTTAAAATGACATATTCAGAATAATTTTACTCCAGTCTTGTTACGCGTTTAACATTCCTCTTATGTGAGTTGAAATTTGTATGGGTCTGCCGAGCCTTAATACGTATTATTCATCCTATTAAAATAAATACGGATTCCTTTAATTTACCGATTGAGTTTTGTACAGATGCTATATATTTTCCAAAACCAATACAGTCTTGAAATTCGAGAAGATTCAATAATACTTTGATATTAATTTAATTAAGGAAAGCACACAAAAGATTGTTCGTGTTTTGAATTTCAGCTTTCTCCTTCGTGAAGCAATTTTGGCATCCAATATCTTTCTTGATTTCAATCACTCTTATTGTTTTCACTTCTCTAAAAATGTTCAATAGGTGAAGTTGTATAATAAAAAACAACCACAATCTCGTATTGTATAATTTCCATCAATATATTGTTGGTTTTCTGGAAAAAAACGGTAATTTATTAATTACTTTAAGTTCAATAAATCAGCTATTAATATTTATCTTCGCTGTTTATTATAAATTATGTGCTTTTGATAATATAAATTGTATTACCTACTAGCTGGCAAGACCCGGCTTTGCACGGATAGACAAATCAAAGTTTAAAGTACATTAACAAAAAATATATTATACCAATAAATATACTACCCTATGTATTTCTTATGGGAATTTTTAGTAACTTTGGCCCCTCCCAAACCTCGCCTAAAATTTCGAAATTTTTTAAAACACTTTCTTAGCGAGCACATAGGGCCCTAGAGGAAGCTACATACCATATTTCATTCCAATCCGTTCGGTGGTTTTGTTTAGTAACTTTGACCCCCAAAACCTCCCCTAAAATTTCGAACTTTTTGAAAACCTTTCTTAGCGAGCACCTACGGCCGTAGAGGAAGCTGCATAGCAAATTTCATTTTAATCCGTGCAGTAGTTTTAGAGAATTCGTGATCTAGTAACTTTGACTCCTCCCCCACAAACATCCCTAAAATTTCGATTTTTTAAAAATCTTTCTTAGCGAGCACCTATGGCCCTAGGAGAAGCTACACACCAAATTGCATTCCAATCCGTTAATTTTTTTTGGAAAAATCGTGTTTTAGTATATTTGGCCCCCCAACCCCCCCCCCCCTAAGATTTCGAATTTTTCGAAACACATTCTTATCTACACCTAGAGGAAGCTACACACTAAATTTCATTCCAATCCGTTCAATAGTTTTAGAGAAATCATGATTTAGAAACTTTAATCCGCCCAAACCCCTCTAAAATTTATATTTTTTAAAAACCTTTCTTAGTGAGCAACTTTGGCCCTAAGGGAAGCTACATACCAAATTTCGTTTCAATCGTTTTTGAGAAATCGTGATCAGTGAGTCAGTGGATTTGGCTTTTATATATAGAAGTGCTTTTGATAATATAAATTGTATTACCTATTTAGTAGATTATATTATTTTATTAAGGGGTTCACTCCTGCTTGCACTTCAACCTTTTGTAGATGGCCGCTCTTCACTGGTTAGAAGCCTGGTCAGTAGCCCTTGAGGATTTTCTCCACCAAGTATGTGTGTCTACGTCCCCCGGTTGCTGGATTCCGAAGAGCTTTTTCTTTCCGCAATCAATTAAGACGTGTCTTGCCGAATCGCAGAACCTACAGCACGTTTTTTGACCGGAAATAACTATTTTTTGAGATTTTTCCTACGAGAATGAATTTGTTTTTGAGTTTTTTCTACAAATATAAATTAAGATGTTATTCTGCACATTTTGTTTTTTACGCGGTCTAATAGTTTGCTTGATTCCCCTAAAATCGATCAAAACGTAAAATACCATAGAAGTACCCGGTTCAAAGCCATGTGGTGGATTCTACCTTGTTGTTGGCGTGCGAAGCACGTGATGTTTTGTGTATTAAAGATACTGCCAATATGCGGAATGGCGTGCGAAGCACGCATTCATTGTGTATTGAATATACTCCCAATATGCGGAATGGCGTGCGAACCATTTTGCAGCTATTCAGCACCGTCGTGAATAGACCTATTTCAAAAATTGTTTTTTGAAACCCTAAAACATAGGCTTATAAACTTAATTTTGGAAATTTGCTCAACTCACGTCATCGGTTCAGCTCGTGGTCGAAGTATTTCTAACTATTTTATATTAACCAACAGATTTATAATAAACCATTAACTACCGTATTGCAGTTTCAATCGATTTGAGAGCAAGTATACTAGAAAAATATATTTCGTTGAAAATGAATTATCACGTCTTTAAAATCACAATTAAATTAAAATTCAGCGAAACAGTTTTGCTTGGTTGGGCAATGTGTGTAGGTCTGGATTAGGTTTTAACGTGATAGAGCGGCTAACCATTTCCCACATCCCCGTCTAGTCATAACCTTCCTATTGGTCGCAAATTACTCAAACCTTCAGGGAAATTACATGTTCTCCAAATCAAACTCGAGGTTAGTGAAGCCCGATTTCGGTTTAGTAAAACGTTTCGTTAACACCTTTTTGTGTGCTAAATGAGTTTGGTGTCGATGTTTGTATGCGATACTTTAACACTCGGTTTATTAATGTCCACCCTGGTAAATAAAGCAGAATATATCCAGTACAATTAGATTTTACATTATAATTTAAAAATAAAATACAACTTTTAAAGTAACCTATTTATTTATGAATAACCATATTACAGCTAATCTGGTTACATGACGCGTAAAACAATATCACAAAACAAAATAATTTCATTAAAGTTAAAATATGAACCTTAAATTAAAGTTTGTGTAAATATTTTTATTTTGTGCAAAGATTAAATTAAAGTACACATTAATCGAATGCGCTAGGTCTTATGTCTGCAAAAATGAGCATAAACTCGGAAAAATTCGCATAAAGTTTAAACTCTGAACTTCTTTTATATACCACCTTTGAAGTCACTAAGTATAGGCTAATAGAAAATCACATATATTATTTCTCAAGGCCATTTTTTTGTACGCCATAATTTCCTTAATACTTCATCAAATTGAATGAATGAGGCATCATTTTAAAGGTTTCCTCAACCGCTTCACCGGAAAGTATACAAAATACAATTATACGAAAAAAAAGAAATAAATAAAGAATCCGAAAGTAACAGTGCTGTAAGATGTAGGGATATTTTCCTGGCGTTGGCAACACTGATGATAACAATACCCAGCTGCAGAGCTGCCGTTACGCCACTACATTGCTATTTTTAATTAATTGTAAGCGTGGTTATAAACAGCATTGTGGATACACCTATGTGTTTTTGTTTATCTTCTGCAAGTTGGTAACGCTCTATACGATACTAAATATACGGTGTGTACTTTAATTAAGTGGGATTTAAGTAATTTAGAATGCGAATGCTTCGCACGGGTCAGCTAGTATACAAGAATTGCTCGTTTAATAAGATAAGATTTAACAAACATAAATCATTAACAATGTATCAGGTGATATAATTTTCAACTTATTTCTTTATTCAAACACCAAACGTAACGAAAACATTATTTTTGTGCTGTTATTAACCGTTCTGAAAACCTTTTCACCAGTTTCTGTACTCTTTGTATTTCTATAAAGGTAATATAAATTTTCTAATGATTATAATTATTATTTGTTATTTCTAAAATGCATAAACAATATCAAATATAGTCTTTTCGTTGGGTAGGCTACATAATCTACGTGTACCTATAGAGGGTTTTGGACGTCAGGATTCGAACGCTCTAGGTTTTATGTCTGCAACATAATTCTAATAAAATGTTAGAACTAATTACACTCACGTTTTATTTTTTATTTATTTAAATAAACAGTTTATATGCACTTAGGATCCAAAATATTTATACTTATTCAGTATGCGCTTCGTATTTACATACATTTTCCTAAAAAAAAAAAAATAAAAATAAAATGCTGAGCGATGCTCGGTCGCCCAGGTACTTTATATTAAAGAAATAAGTGACACCATCAAGAAGAATAGGTATTTAAAATTGCGAAAGCATAAAGTATTATTTTGTAAACGATAATATTTCTAAAAGTACTTAAACAAAGTAGTACATTTGATTTATTTAATACTTATAATATTCTATCTGTAATACAAGTATAAAAGCCCTACATAACTTTTAGAAGTTTAGAAATTCTCTGCGACATGTGTCAGCTGCAGGAGTTCAAGTTTACGTGTGACGATGTAACTATAGAATAGAATAAAATATAGGCTATACTCATTTCCTGAAAATATAAGGCAAAACTAAATATAAAAAACTTAAAACACTTACAAATAAAGTACAATATTTTATAAGACAACTAAATAGGCTAACTCAAATTGCTGTTGCTGTCGTTTTCAATTGCAATCAACAACTCTTCTTTATGTTACAAAATAACGTATTTACAAATAAATTACCCTCGAATCCATTCACGTCGAGTGTAAATGCAACATTAGCTTTCTGAATAATACGTTCCACCAGTAATGAATTCGCTTCAGAATGCTTTCCTCAGTTTGCCATTCTTGGCTGCATTACTTGCTTTTGACTTTAGCATGCACTCAGCAGATTAGACTTTTGTTTCAAAAGCACCTATACAAATACAAAATATGAACAGCAGCATTTGATGCTATAACCCTGCAGGAAGTAAGCTTAAATGAAGTATTGAAGTAATAAAAAGCTTTATACGAACTGTATACATTATTATTGTATTTACATTTTAGTTTCGCTTCGCTCAACCACCGTGGTGACTACAAACAGATTATCCTAAACTATGAAATTTTCACGGGAATGACGGGAAATTTTTAAGGACAGGGATTTTGTATGTTTAATAAGACGAGAGACAATTTTCGAGTAGTCGGAACCCGAGAAAACTGGGAAGGAAATAGAAATAAGGATCTGCGAAAGGAACTCTAGTCTGGTACACAGTGAGTCTGGTTCTTTGATGGGGTGAAACTCTTGTTACAGCCCATCATAAAGGACAAATATTGTGAGTATTGTTACGCACTCTGCAGTCTTCCAAGCAGAAATAGAAGCAACAACTGCCTGTCAAAGAGCAGGTCTCAGGTACAAATTACATCCAAACTGGCGAAGAAATAGCTCTCGTTACTATCAAAACTCTTCACAAAAAATATGGTGGAATTGAGATAGGTTCCAGGACACGGTGACATTCAAGGAAATGAGATGGCAGGTAATCTCGCACATAAAGGAGCATCAATTCCATACATGGGCCAAGAATCAAGGTGCTGCATTAGCCGCAGTAAGCAACTGGGCCAGGGAGGAGCAATGCCAGAAATGGTACCCGGGCGAACATAAATTGAACGACTGATCAAACACTAATTACTGGACACGCTTAGTTCAGGAACACACCCAAAGTAAACTGGATTTGCTTAGTTCAGGCATAGATCATGAATAATAAAATAGATTTTGCATGCATACGGCGGCAGTGTTTCGAAAAAAAGGTTGTCGGGAAAATATTGCATAATCGCGCCGCGAGGTAGCGCTAGAGAGAAATCATAGGTAGCATTGGTGCTACATGCTGCTTCCGTCGTTTCTCCAATAGATCGCGCCAGTATCGTCGAATTTCCAGTGGATTGAAATAGTGCATTGGATCGGAGTTCTATTAGGTTATCCAAATACATTGATTCAGGACCCATCTAACAACGGCGGGAATCTTGGAAGGGAACCAATGCTGTTGGCTTGGAGATCATGCCCCAGAGTCGGCGAGGAACGCCATATTCGATTGCGGGATGCTGAGCACGGAAGGAATGAGCTCTTTGGAATCCAGCAACCAAGTGAGAAAATCCTGGATCTCACACTATTACGGGCTTTTGACATGCAAAAAGCGGCAACACAGGGGTCACAATAAACCAAGGATTGACGTGCAAGAAAGCCTTCTTCATGGAGGAGTCCACCCCCAAGGCAATCTAACCTCTTCACAAGACGTTCTTACTTATACTTTCTGTATAACACTCGGATTGAGACAAATTCTAGAGAGACAAGAAAGTAGAACCTTCCTTACTAGCGAATTTCCATAGGAAATTTGAGCTATTACAATGACCCTTATGGTAAGACCAAAGGTCCAGAAAAGCAAATGAACATCGATTATGGTGCTCAGAACTTGTTTTGATGTGTCATACATATATATATGTGTTCGCACTGTAACGGCCACATTTTAAGTCCGATTTGATGCAAATTTGGTACACATGTTGGTTGTCTACGTCGCTCGGACGAGTTCGTTAGAGAAAAAAAATCCAACAATCGGAAGCACTTTTTTGACCAGAAGTAACTATGTTTTGAGATTTTTCCTACGGGAATGGATTTGCTTTTGAGTTTTTTCTACAAATATAAATGCAGGATGTTATTCTGCACATTTTGTTTTTTTACGCGACCTTGTAGCTCGCTTGGTTCAGCCAAAATCGATCAAAACGTAAAATACCCTATGGTATTTTAAACACCGCCCTGTTTAAAGCCATGTGGTGGTTTCTACCGTGGGGTTGGCGTGCGAAGCATGCAATGCTTTGTTTGTCGAAGATACTCCCAATATGCAGAATGGCGTGCGAAGCATTTTGCAGCTATTCAATACCGTCGTGAATAGACCTATTTCCCAAATTGTCGGTTGAAACCCTTAAACATAGGTCTATAAACCTAATTTTGGAAATTTTCTCAACTCACGTCATCGGTTCAGCTGCGTGGTCGAATTATTATAGAATTTCAGTAGCAATAATAGTAATAACCAAGAAACTATAGTAGAAACTATTTTATAAAAACAAATGTTTATACGGTGGTAGCTCAATGTTACGTACGATTTAAACATTTCAAATTAATTTCACTTTCCTAATGGAAATTAACAGTGTCAAGAAAACGTTTTATAAATTAATTAAAACTTCTGCGCAATTAGTAATAAAAGCAAATGGATAATTAATTAGGTTCAGTTATTTTGTGGCCTTTCTTTATTTTAATTAAAATACGAAGTCGCAAATAATTAATATACACCTGACGAGTATGATATTCATTATATACTTGTAAATTTATTGCCAAATCATTGAAACTAAAAGCTAAATGTGTTAAAAGCACATCTGTCTCAAGATTTAATGCTAGGAGGTGACTTTACTTCTCCGTAGAACTAAATCCAGTACGACGGGTGTGGCAGATGTAATATTTATTGAAGTACTCAATAGTCTAAGTCGGAATATGTCAATGTCGTGTAATGTAAGGAAATGTAATGAAATGGAATAACTACCCTATAAATTAAACCAAGGAATGGCGGCATTGCTGGGTCCACTAGTCTTAAATCTTATCTTCTAAAGTGAGAGATAATTGTCTGTCTGCTAAATGGATCCGGAATCTCCGTCTAAGGATTTTTGATTTTTTTGATTTTATATGGGGCTTTTGGCCACGAGAAATCGATTGGAAATGGTCACCAGTCTGGGAAAATTCGTTTTCTACGTCTTTTTATTAAATTAAAAAGTGAAATTTGTCCATTTTAAACAATACAAAGCACAGCTGATGCAAATGTTTTCAATGCCATTACAATAATCATCTGTTTTCTTTTAAACTGTATTTTATTAGAGGTAAGCCTAATGTTGTATCTATTTATAGTTACCATGGCAATGAATACTTCTGCTAAATAAACAATCCCTTTATTTAGTTGTTTAATGTTATAGGCCTAACCTAAACGATGTTCATGGAGATTTGCAATAATAGTTATTGACGTGAGCGAACTAGGCCCTAGGCCTAAATCGATATTGAAATATTAAACTTTAATTTAGGCCTGACTTATTTCTGAGGCATAGCGTTGAGATTATGGTTAATCCTTTAAACTGTATTTTTATTACAGGTAAGCCTAATGTTGTATATACCCTTTATTTAGTTGTTTAATGTTATAGGCCTAACCTCAAAACTCAATAATCCAATATTTATTATTGAAATCATAGCCCTGCTTATAATCGAGCTTTAGCTCGGTCTCCTGGTACTATATATAAAAGCCAAATCCACTGACTCACTGATCACGATTTCTCAAAAACCACAGAACGGATTGGAACGAAATTTGGTATGTAGCTTCCTCTAGGGCCATAGGTGCTCAGTAAGAAAGGTTCTCAAAAATTCAAAAAATTTAGGGGGGTTTGGGGGGGTCAACGTTACTAAATCACGATTTCTCTAAAACTACTGAACGGATTGGAATGAAATTTGGTATGTAGCTTCCTCTAGGGCCAAAGGTGCCCTCTAAGAATAGTTTTCAAAAAATTCGAAATCTTAGGGGGGGGGGGGAGAGGTTCAAAGTTACTAAATCACGATTTCTCTAAAACTACTGAACGGATTAGAAGGAAATTTGTCATGTATCTTCCTCTAGGGTCATAGGTAATCGCTAAAAAGGGTTTAAAAAAAAATCTAAATTTTAGGGAGGTTTTGGGGGCCAAAGGTACTGAAAATCCCCATAAGAAATACATAGTGTAATATATTTATTGATATTATATATTTTTTGTCAACATACATTTAACTTTGATTTGTTTATCCGTGCAAAGCCGGGTCAGGCCAGCTAGTTTATTATAAAATAAATTTTTTTCACTGAAGTTTAATTGGCCGTTTAAAATGTTTAATGCTAAATATTTCTAAAACTGTTAAAGGACGCTATTTTTAAAACTACACTCAATATCTTATCTACTTCCAGAGATACTAAATGGCTGATCAATTTAAAAACTGAGCGTTTTTGGACCTATGTCTTTATTGGAACTTTTTATCTTATTTCTACCTAAGCCACAATTCTACAACTGTTCCAGATAGTTCCACGACACAATGTATAACTAACACTATCGATAAGTTATAATGGTTCTAGTTCATAAAGTTGAGATCGTGATATATATTTTCCTTCCTAGTAAGAAAACGTTATTACAACTTTCTTGAAATCATATAGTTTCCAATTACGAGACAATAGAATCAGTAAACAAGTTGTACCATTTCTCAGTAACCCACGTTCAAATAAAAGACAACTTCGATATTCTATAAACTATATTAATCTCAAATGAAATTGTTATTTTCTCTGTTTTCTACCCATCTTAAAAAGAAGCTTTCAAAACCACATCGTCTCATCGTAAAAACAATAGTTTATTATCCCTTGCCCAAGAATGGATTGATGGACTAAACGCATTCTCTCTAATATATAAACAAGTTTGTCTACTTCTTCTTCTCATAATTAATTATAAAGTAATAAGAATAGCTACTATCTAGCGAAACCACTGCCAAGGGATCGGGCTTGGAAAAATTAACGGGGAAAGAAGACCCTGTTGAGTCAGTAAGAAGGAAAATAAATCTCTCTATTATATAAAAACGTTTTTCTACTTCTTCTTCTCACAATTAAAAAGTAATAAGAATAGATTAAATACAAGTATTGCGTTGCGGTGATAATTGCATAACTTCCAGGCGCCATGTATTGCGTAGCGAAGACGTGTTGCATAACTTCCAGTCTCAAAAATTCATAAAGTCGATTCTAGTCGGAAAAAAAGACCAAATAAAGTTGAACCGGGCCCCCCGGAGATATTAATTAAAATATCTTACTTCCTTAATAATTCAGTGTTGCTTGAAACATTTGGTGGCCCTATTGATTCAAATTTCTGAGATCTGCCAAGTCCGATTTTTGTTAGATTTGTTCTAAATGAAAGGAAATATTTTCATCTCATATAAGGGCACTTTTTGGGACTTTTGAACGGAATATTTATTTAGGTGCACCGACTACTTTTTGGATGAGGTAGAATATACGTACTCGAGATGCGAGAGACGCAAACCAGAAGTTTAATGTAACAGCTCATCGTAAAAGCAGAAGAAATCGACGAAATAAAATGGGCGTAGATTCAAAGGCTTTAACTAAATAACTGTATGGGTTTAGTCAGTAGTCACGTCAAGCTACCGATGAAACGGACATTGTGCTTCCTCGTTTTGCAAAGTGTGATAAACTCGTTTACTTGGTAAAATATCTCTGAAATGGACATTGCACTTTCTAAATTTGTAAGTTGTGTTACATTAGTGTACTTGTTGAAACCTCTAAAATTGACATACTGCTTTCTCATTTAAAAAGAATGTATAACTTTGTTGTTAGTTTAATGAATCTAAATACGTTAAAGAAATGTGTGTTGCAATATAAACCTAACATAAAATTATATTGTTAAACTTTTAATACACATTAGCTGTTTAAATTTAATATTTAATAAAGTATTTTAAAATTATAATAAAGTAAGAATTTCTCGCACCTTATTAGCTCAAGAAACAATCACGTTCAGTAACGAAAGGAAAATGTTTAACTTTAGGCCTGCATAAAAAGTAGTAAAAATTATTGTAATTTTTTTCATAAATGTAAACAAGTTTCGTAATTTAGTTTTAAATAGAATTGTTTAAAAATATTTATCAATTTCAAATTTCTTATTTTGAAAACACCAGTTTTTATGTTCCTACTACAAGACTGCTAACAAAACTAGGCCTGTTTTGAATAGTAATTTAGGAATATATCATTTGCCCAAAAATGACATATTATTACAAGAAAGTGTAGAGTATAAATCAAAGAATTGAACTGTATATCTGTAAATTATCATTGTAAATTTCATAAAAGTATTTGACTTAGCTTTACTTGAATTACAAAATGAGATGAAACAAATGAAACCTCGCGGCGATAAAGGACATACAAAAAATGACCGTAGGACACCGTGGGAAGTGTTAGTACATGGGTTGAGATCACTATCACGACGTTTTAACATCGTTTGTTTTCATTATTTCTAATATTGGAATATGATATGGAGCTTAAGTTAACTTATGATACATTGTTAAGTTTGAGTTATTTAGTATGTAAATATTTAATTGTATGTTGTCCCTCTATAACGCGATATTTTTAGCTATCTTACGCATTATTAACCTAAATAAAACACAATGAATCTAAAGAAAATCTTTAGCAGTTAAAGCTCAAGAAAAGAAATAAAAACGAGAACTAGAAATCTCGGAATCGCGGGAATTGTAAATAATGTTTCACTGGCTAAACCTTGTGCTTACTTCCTTACTGGCACACAAATTTTTAACCTAACCTCAAAACCACATTTGTTATTTCAACGAGAGAGGTCTACTGTTCACAGAACTACTAGTAACAAAAATATGCCTTTAATTTATAGATAATGTCTATAACATATGATAAAACTATTTGGATATTTATTACATTTGAGTATTATGAGAATATTTCATAATTAATTTGTATCCATGACTAGCATTTTTGAAATGCCGTATTATTAGGCCTACAACAGTTTAGTTTACACAACTCGTGGCTCATGGCCTACTATATTTATAAAGACCCCAGGCCGAGATACTTCGTGTCGTTTGCAGCATTGGCAAACTTGCAATGTAGCCCAGTCAACAAAGGTTTTGGTAGGAAAAAATTAGGGTAAAGCTGAATTTTTCCCATCGATAAACCCCTACAGAACTACTAGTTATTTGACTAAAGACAAACACTCTTTTGTAAATTTTTATTTTTTAGATTTCAATTTTAAATGGGACAAGATACAAAATAATGATACAATTTTTGATTAAACCAATACAACCAACGACTTATATTCATGACAATTTTACCTTCTGTCGATAGTAGGCCTACCATAACTCTGCTTTCTTTTTGCGACTTTTGTTTCGAACTCTATTGCTATTTTTGGAAATCTACATGGCCAATTTTCGAAAGGTTTGTGTTAATGAAAATTTTTTTTTGTCATTTCAATAAAAAAAAGAAATATCATTTTTATTTCATCGTTATTTTACAAGGGCGCTTTTTGGGTTTTTTTGAAGTGTAAACTTCTATAGCCGCACCTCGGCGCTATGTTTGTTGGCAGTGAATCGGATTTTACCGTCAAACATTTTCTCATGCATTTTATGAAATTCTATATGAAACGCTCTATTGCGATAGTTTAAAAAAAGTTTTGGTCTTGCCGAGATTCGAACCAGCAGAGTCCATCACCATAGACTTACGCCGTAGCTGGTTAGGCCACGAACTCATTGCTAGTTTAGTATATTTGAGTTGGGTTGGGTATATAAGTGTAAAAGATTGTCCTACGTCATAGACTTAACCCGTTAATGTTAACACAATGTATAATTTAATTTGAAATACCTTTGAAATGGACATTGTGCTTCCTCATTCCGTAAGTTGTGTTAAAAATGGTCATTGTACTTCCTCATTCCGTAAGTTGTGTTAAAAATGGTCATTGTACTTCCTCATTTCGTAAGTTGTGTTAAAAATGGTCATTGTACTTCCTCATTTCGTAAGTTGTGTTAAAAATGGACATTGTGCTGCCTCATTCCGTAAGTTGTGTTAAAAATGGTCGTTGTACTTCCTCATTTCGTAAGTTGTGTTAAAAATGGTCATTGTACTTCCTCATTTCGTAAGTTGTGTTAAAAATGGTCATTGTACTTCCTCATTTCGTAAGTTGTGTTAAAAATGGTCATTGTACTTCCTCATTCCGTAAGTTGTGTTAAAAATGGACATTGTGCTTCCTCATTCCGTAAGTTGTGTTAAAAATGGACATTGTGCTTCCTCATTCCGTAAGTTGTGTTAAAAATGGACATTGTGCTTCCTCATTTCGTAAGTTGTGTTGAAAAGTTTACACTTCTCCCGTGTGGTCTTAAGCACGCAATTTACTTTTTTTTTTGGTTTTAGGCTACAACGATATTGATAAATTTTTCTGGGGATCTACAGGGCCGATTTTCGTTCTGTTTGTTTGAAATGAAAGAAAATTTGGTAATTTAATAGAAAATTATGAAATCCAGGCATACTTTTTTATTCCATCGTCATATTTACAAATGCACTTTTAGGAGATTTTTTAGGTTATAACCTTGTTGATACCTATTTCTGGTGATTAATTTTGTGCAATGTCTTGTTTTACCAACCCATCTGAAAAATTTTACAAAAAAAATTCAAAATCTCGGGAGGGTTCTTTACCTTGTTATTATAGTAAAATCTTGAAGAAATGATGTTTGCCAAACGCTTAAGACACTATACAAAATACGTAGTGAAATAATACAGTATAACTAAATCAAAATAACTTCTTAAAATTGTTAGTACAAGAATAGCTTAAGATAACAACTTGATTATTCAAACCAATAACAAAAATTAGTGGTCACAATAAATTAAAAACATTTGTAAAGAAATACAACTTTCAAAAATTTGTGTTGCTAAACAAGTTTTTCGTGGATAAAATGTATCGAATCGTAAACATAACTCTAGGCCTATAAGCACCAAAGAACAAGAATTGAAATTGTTGTTGTTGTTTTTACAAGTTATAAAATATCTATTTTATAAATTGGTTACAAAAACATTAATTTACACTTAAGATGTATAAATAAGTATTCAAAACATCAAACATTGCAACATTTATGTACGTTTCTTCGTGCATTGGGTTTGAACGAGGCAAACAAGGTTTGCACGTGTCTGTGATTAAAGGCAAGTTCTTCCCTGTCAATAAATCAATTTCCTATTTAGAGCGAAAGTGCAAAGTGAAAACATGTGGGAACTTGTTAATGTTTATAAAATACTTTACCAAGGCGTGGATTTCATACGTTTAGTGTTTAATTGTTGTGGCAGTGTATTTACTGGACTCAGCTGCTAGTTTTGAAGGTTGATTTATATAAAATGACGTCGACTTTATAATTTGTTAAAGTTGAAAAATTCAAGACTTTCTTTAAAATCACATACCATAAGTGCATTTTTGTATGATTCAACCACTCATCTGTACCGATGAATGGGTACACTAAGTAAGTTGAACTAATTTATACAATTTAGGGTTACAAACAACTATTTGGGACATTGGTTTACTGACAAAGGCGCTAAATAGCTACTAATTTAAAATATTTTTGTGTATACTTACAAATTTACTTCGGAAACAATGGGTTTTTATTATGGAATTATTGGAACAACAAAATACGTGGAAAATGTGAATTATTTCGGGGTTTTTTCACTGTACCAATCTTAGTAAAAGATAAAATTAAGGAAACGGAAGCTATACTGGGCCACATAGATTGGTCATGTTCAAAACTTACCTTTAAAGTCAAAAAATCACCAAAGTAGAAATGTCTCAGCTGATCACTCACAAATTCATAACATACATTGAGGTTAAGTCAATAAACCAAAGAACTAGATACCATTTAGGTTTATTAACCAAAATTTATTAAAAAAAGTTTTATATGCCCTAATTGAAAAAAGAAGAAATTAATTATACGGCCTTAAGTACAAAAGAAGAAAAGATAAGATTACAAAAATACATATATAAATTTGAGTTGAATTTAAAACCCCTCCCCTAAATGAAAGTCAAAAACCCTCCCCATTATTAATGTATACAAAGTTTATACAATTTTAATTACACAAGAAATACAAAATTTTATCATCTAGTACCATGGATTTGTTTAAAAATAAATATTTATGTCGTTGGCCAACTGTAAAGCTAGGTATAATTAAATAAATAAAAATAAAGAATTATGAGACGTCTCTCTATAAGAAAAGGTATATAAAATTTCTAATATAGAGCCCTTAGGGCTGAGTTTCGAAAAATGCTATAGCTGCTCCTCCCAATATAATTAAATACAAGAAACATATATTACAAAGTATTCATTCAGTTACAAAAGATACAAGTACACAGCCTATTCAAGTTTTTTTTTATAAGTTCACTGCAGATTTTTTTTAAAAGAAAAACAGGTTTTAGGTTCATAGCTATTTAAACAGAACACTGTCCCAGAAGATTACTTTTAAAGCTCCATGTTGCTGGTTGTTGAATTAAGTATGGTCGTTGCATTTAATTGTAGTGGTACTTGGATTTATGTGTAGTACTTGAACTTATGTGTAGTACTTGAACTCATGTGTAGTACTTGAACCAGTGAAAACTGCATTAAACAAAATAACATCTCTTTTTAGAAACAAAGCAGGCTTCAAAAACAAGCATATAAAGTTTAGGCTTTTAAGTTAAAAGTTTGCCTTTATAATTTTCTTTGATATAAGGTGACAAGAAGATATATTGAAAAGAAGATGCTAAATGTCACTACAATACTTAACCAAAGTTAACTTGTCAAATTGCTTTAAACTGTCTGTACATGTCAGCTGAACACATGGTAAACTCAAAGTTCTTGGCTTGCGATACAAAATATATCAGAGATATAAACATTGAATAATAGTTCTTTAAAGTTCCAAAATTGTTATAGGCACAGAATAATTAATTTGTACAGAATAAAGTAACTGTCTGGGCTAGACCTTGTTAATATAGGCTAGGGTGTGGTAAACCATGATAATTAATTTTTAGGCTATAAAAGTTAAAATTTCAGGCTGTAGTAGTTAAATTGAATTACATGAATTTTGAATTAAACTCTATGAGCCTGAAATATTATTTACAATATAAAATGTAATTCTAAGTTTATAAAACTTACAAAGAGTACACGTCATAACCAAAATGAAAAGCTTAAACATTTTAACTTGGCAATATTGGTTCACATACCTGGTATTCAGAAGAAAATACTTAAAAGAAAATCATTTTATTAGTGACGCACTTGTCGTTAAAAATCGCGACTAAATTATTTAAAACTTAACTACATAACAAGATATTTAGAGGCGTCCAGGAGAGAAGTTCATGACGGAATGCAATGGCGACTTTTACTAGAACGTTCCATGACAAAGCGAAAGTCAACTCAGGTTGTTTGAACAGCTGGTAAAGTCAGATAAGCTTGGACTGCACAGAAAGGCAAGTAACGTTAAAGCCGGTCTCTGTACCGAGTCGCCGCCTAGCGGAGAAAAGGGTAACTACGTGAAGAGTCGGTAAGGCAGAACGTAGTATTTATTTTAAAAAAATATTGATGCCGCTGAGGTCTAAAAACGTCACATCACTTATACTTTGTAAATTGTTTGGTGAAACGCTTTGCTTTCATTTAAGTCGGTATATACGAGGTCTGTCTAAAACGTTCAGTGAATGATCTAATCTAATATATCGGTATGCAACGCTTGAAACAGCGCGCGTGCATGCGTACGCCGGCATGAGCATGTCTACACCTGCCATCTATCTGGAATTGCGAGAGGTTTCTATTTCAGTACTGTTTATTGTACCACAGATTTTTCCGAGTAGTGTGCGTCGAAAAGCCATGGAGCAACTATACAACACTAAGTTCTGCTTCAAATTTTCTAAAATGGCGACAGAAACCCATGAGATGCTGGTGTAAGTGTACAGGCAGGATGTTGTGAGAAGGAAACATTGGCGGATCCATGGAGGGGGGGCTGTGGTGGCCGCAGCCCCCCTTTGGTTGTTATATTTTTGTTTTGTTTATTGAGTAGTCTCAGGCAACATAACTAGTATAGAATATTTCACCCACTAAATATTAACCAATCTCAATAAAACAAAAACCGTTGGAAAGTAAATAATTTAAACTTTAATTTTTGTGTTTACAAATTTCTTCCAAAACGTATATTAAAATTGTAATCATCGTTGTAATATTGTAGTATAAATCAACATATGTCGCGCGAGAAAGTGCAAGCGAATGACTCAAACTCGTCACTTTTTAAAGGCACATAACCGTTAAACAGACTTGTTTTGAGAAGAAGATAAGGACACCTATGGCTTCTTCAAGATTTGAACTTTCTACCACGATCTTCCAATCATTCGTCACATTTATAGTTTCTTAGATATTAAGTTTTCTGTAAACCCTTGCAATTGGACAGTTTTTAACCAATGAGAAAGGACATTTTGAAATAGATGTATCTATTACAAATCGATATATTTGTATAATGATTTTTATATCTATTTGAAGTGCAAGTTCTATATTTTCGTTTGATAGAAGGAAAACCTGGTTTAGCGTTTCGATGCTATTCGGATATTTCCGTGAAATATGTACATTTTCAACGCCCTAGGCGCGTTAAGCCGTTACCTTTTCCCGTCTGCGGTCTGGCTGGAACTGTATACTGTACTTTAGGTCTGTCAGATTTTTGTTTAGTTGTTCTAATAAGGCTATTTAAAATTTTCAATCAAGGGTATACAGTTCAATTTTATGATTTATTCTCTGCAATTTGTTACAATGAAATTCCATTTTTGGGAAAAGCATATAATCCTTAATTTCTATTAAAAATGGGTGCTAGTGAAATAGTCTTAAAAGACGTTTTCAAGCACTGTACTCCAACAAAATTATTCTATTCCCCCCCCCCCCCCCGGATAGGAGACAGCCCCCTCCGCCTGTTCCAAAACCGGCTGGATCCGCCCTTGGAGGGAAATGTATGTACGATTGGTTTGCATGCTTTATCACGACCATCCACAAGCAGGACGTCGGAAAACGTTGAACGTGTGCGAGCGATGCTAACGAAAGACCGGCGATTGACTCTGCGATTAATAGCAGAAGAAGTGAGTAGCAAAGACACAGTGGGGGGGGGGGGGTTGGGGCATCGTCCATGAAGAATTGGGCAAACGCTTTTTCACGATTTGTGTCGCACAACTTGACACGGTTTGAGGCCAGTGGCGCCTATAGAAGTTTACACAAATTTAAAATAATGTTTTCAGGATGAACAATATCACTAGCGGAGCTGTCAAGTGTGAACGCTTGTCAAACAGCCGAGTACATGGAAAAACCGAAATATTAACATATGTTCGGTCATGGGTATAATTGTTTGCACCGAGGGTGAACAGATGGCGTGAAATCAGAGCTGCGTCCGAGAACAAATTCGATTTGATAAAATATTAAAACGGCCGTAAATCCAAGTTGAACTACTGAATTTACGCATTTAAAATACGTTTGGTGTCAATGGAAACGAATACACCAAGTCGGTGACAGTCTTTGCTTCTTAAGAAGTATGAGTACATGTTGACAGGGGTTATGGGAGGGAGCAAGGGGCATGGCTCCCAATAATCTTAAAATCAAAAAAGTTGGAAAATTTTAGATTTTGAAAAAAAATTGAATTTTGTTTTTTTTATAAATTGCACGCAAAAACCATAAAATACCCCAACTTTGTGTTTGGATTTCGAAAGTATTTTTTTTTAATTACGAACATTCACAAATAACAAGCAAGTTATAATTTCCAATACAAAAATGTTGGGCAAATCCAAATATTTCTGTACCAAATAAATATTTGACTTCTCTTAAATGGTGTTGTGGGAAATTTAGTTCCAACCCTTGTTATTGTGGCAACACTGACATGCCATGCACTGCTCCAGGCCGCCAGAACAGTGTTGCCAGATTGGGGTTTTCCCAAGATGGGGAAATTTTTAAGTTTACGGCAAATATTTTGGAAAAGAAAATGGTGCGGAATGTTTTTCAATAATGTGATGAACATCTTAAAATTCTTTTTAATATTAAAAACTCTTAAAGTACTCAATATAGCACCTGCAGTATTGAAAGTCCATTTTCAAAATGGACCTCAAGGGCCCATCTCCACTGGTTAATCACAACATAACCCAGAGCCCTCTTCTGCGCTTTTGGAACCCACTCACAAAATTTGGGAAACATGGTAAAAACTGTTGAGAAATTTTAGATTTTGCCCTCCCCCAATAATTTTTTGTTGATCAACGTCCCTGCATGTTATCCAAATGCGTAAAAGAGTAAGGGAGAATTTGAGCACGCAGCTGAAACGCTGACGTGAGTTGAGCGAACTTCAAGAATTACATTTATATTTTTAAGGGTTTCAACCAACTATTTGGGAAATTGCTCTAATCACGAAGGAGGTGAATAGCTACCTGCTTGTACGAAATGTATCAGTAGAAATAGTTTGCACCCGAGCACCGGCTCACGCGCTGCTTCGTTCCGCTCGCAGCGGTCAAACTGACTTCGCGGGTTTGCATCCCGACTGGTGACCTCGAATCAGAAGCTGTGAGTATGGTATTTGTGGTATTTTACGTTGTGGCAGATTTTGTGGGAACCATGGGCGCTATAATGTGTAAGTAAACAAAATGTGCAGAAGAATCTCCTACATTTATTACTTTCTCACTATACCACAGTATAGAGAAAGTATAGTGATCGCAAAAACATCGATGTTGAGATTTTTGTGGAAATATCCGTTTTTGGAGTCCAAAAAAGTGGTTTTTACAAAATGTCTGTATGTATGTCTGTATATATATATATATATATATATGTATGTCTGTACGTATACAAAGCTAGAGAAAAAACTATTCGATCGATTTCGAACAAATTGGCACCTAACCCATACATGTTAATTATTCCTGTATAGATGCACGAAAACAGGTTTTAAATTTTTTTGAAAAACAACCCTCTTTTTGGCCAAAAACCCCCAAAAAAACTTATAATATTTTTATAAAAAAAAAACGGCTCCAATTATTTTGATAAAATTTGGCCTATTTGTAGCCCTTAATGTATCCTACCATATGCAAAAATCCGCATATTTCTAAAAATTCTCATTTAGCTTAATAATAATAATAATTAATTTTTGGGAGGTTTTTTGGTGAAAAGGGGGATCGTTTTTCAAAATCTTTTAAAACCTTTTTTCCTGTATCTATACTGGCCTAATTGACATGTTTGGTGCAAATTTGTTTGAAATCGATCGAACAGTTTTATAGTTACAGAAAATAATAATAATATTTATAAGTTACTCTCCTATTTAATGCAGTTATGAAGTCACAGTGAATCTGCTTCATAATTTAAATATGTTTGTGAGAAAGTATGCGTCCGTTTCTGGTACCGTTTATTTTTTACACAAACTACAAACAAGTTTCATTCTAGTACAGACACCTCAAAAAGTTGTTACTTGCTTTCAAAAATCTGGGTTCCGGTTGTTGGATTTGTTTGGCTAAAGAACTCGTCCCAGCGAATTTTAAAACCAATGTATTGTACTGAAGTTTTACCAAATTTGATGTAAAATGAGGCCGTTGGAGTGAGAACACATATGTATACATCCTCCACTTAGACCGTTCCCACTGAAGGTGATAAGTCACTATCCACAAAAACTGGTCCTACTGTAGTGTGTATTGTCGGAATTTTGCTTTAAATCTTATGCCAATAAGTAAAACTAAGCCATTTTCAAAAAACCCAATATTGTAACTTTAAACGGCCGCCATTTTGTGTAGGGTGAACCGTTTGATGTCTGATTTGCAGCATTGTGTTCTGCTAAGATAAATCTTTAATTTGATGTACAACTCGACCTATGCCTCTTTTTAAGATTTCCCTCCGACTCCTTGCGGGCCGTCCCCCTAAGGTGTTAAAAATTAGAATTGCTTCAAAAAGTCGTTTTTTTTTTGGTAGAGAAACAATGTACCAAGTTCTGCTGCGTAATCTGAAATAGTTACGAAAATATAACGCCATTCAGAGTTTAGATAAAATAAAATCTGAACACAAAATCTCACAATAAATACGTTTACTAACCTCAAACGCGTTTCAACGACAATGTCGCCATCCTCAGTGATGCACGGGCTACAGTAACCAAACTATAACTTATA
>JAGFPH010009812.1:32315-44351 GCA_018207615.1 Philaenus spumarius | reverse complement strand
TGATAAATTTGGCTTCCACAACGTGGGGCATTTCTCTCACAAAAAAAGGTAGATTGTAATAAAATGTGCTGGTTAGGTGAGTTGAAATTTGACATCTTTTAGTGGTTCGACTAGCTTTGACTGTCATTTTCTGAACCTGACCATATTGGATAATTATTTGTTTGAGAGAAAAGAGTTGATGTAGGTAGGCCTAACATTGAGGGTGTTCCGTAGGCATGAATAGGAATAGAAAATCCAAACTTTGGTATAGCATTGAAAATATACTAAACTAATTCGTTTGTATTTGACCTAATACTATTCTTCATCAATGTATTGTACATTTTTCATATTAGCTTCATCGTCTATACTAATATTATAAAGAGGTAAAATGTGTTTGTTTGTATGTAGAGGGTAATCTCTGAAACTACTGAACAGATTGAAAAACTAGTTTTACTAATAAAAAGCTTTACTATCCCTGAGTAACAGATGTTATAATTCATTTTGATAAAAACATTTTTATTTCAATATTTGTAAATTTAGTCGGAAAAATTATTATATTAGGCCTAGACTGATGAATTACCATAGCAATCAATTGAATAAAATAGAGATAAAACAACTGTTTGCTCTAATATTTCCATTAACACCTGATTTCAAACTTTGAAACACTAATTTTTTCTATTTCTAAATTAATTTTTATGTTAGGTTTTTATTAAAGTGTAGACCTGGGTTCTTTTAATTTTTATTATAACTGCTGTTGTAAAATATACGAAATAATTTTATTTGACCATTTAACATTATTTACCATCTTACCTCTGGGGTTACTATTAATCCTACACCTTTATTATAAATAAAACATAACATGATTATGTGTAATAGAATATTTAAATTGGGTTGGCGTGCGGAGCACGCAGGGGTTTCCCCTAGTGACAAATACAGACGTAGCATGATGTTAGTTTTATTGGCAATATATTAGCGCATATTTTCTACATTAAAACCATTCTTCCTGTTTTCCAGACAATAAGACTTATCCTCTTGGGAGTTCTGTTATTCGTGACCCAGAACTGCAGGATTAGGAATATAAAATACTCTGTCACTGGAAAATCCGGTTTCAAACATGTAGGATTATTTTATTCTGTGCCTTATACTATAGTGAGGAGAAATAGTATTATTGATAGACTATAAACTAAAACAGCTTTTTAAAAGATATCAAATTATTTTTACTAAATCAAAATCCATTGCACAAATAATTTTCCATTTAATTATATTTATAATATGAAAAGTTAACAGAATCGGGACAAATTAAGAGTTAGGGCCAAGTTATAGGAGCGCTGTTGATAACGTTGAAAACCTGGCGTTAAATTTCCAACACCACGTTTTTGTGGCGTTGGCAACGTCGCGTCACTCGCTACCGAGATGGACACTATTCAGTTAGGCTGTCTAGGTGTATTGAAAATAGTAGAAACACGTGAGGAATTGTGTAGGAGGAATGGTAGACGGTAGAGCATTGTCTCACCAACCTTATTCCAGCCAGGCCTGGTGGCTGGTGATCGCCAGGGGCCCGTTCAACCATGGGGCTCCAGAAACCGAAAGAAAAAGCTAGGTTCGGAAAGAAGTAACTTTTACTTGACTTTACTATCATGCAACTATTACTTTACAAGTACGACTTCGATTTACCTAGTAGATTTCGACTTACCTTACGTTTTAAGAACAACCAACAGTTAGGGTACGTGTAACACGAGTGGGTTAGTTTCAGTTTAGTATTGTACGTATCGACACGATTGAGACAGCTGGTTTTAATTGATTGGAGTTTATCTCCACTTCAACGCTAAACTTCAATCACGTCGATTCCACATTGAAATGAACCTACAAAAATGGTGCAGAAAAGAAAAAGGAGAAGAAGAGAAGCAACTGCAAAGACGAGTTCTCGATCAATAACAACTTGATTGAACCAAAATTAACCTTCATCTGAATCAGGACTTGAACCCTTTCGCCACGAAAACAAAGATGACCACCGCCAAATCAAGTTTACCAGAAAATCTGCACCGTTACAAAATGCAGTAGGTCAGAACTAGTCAAGGAACTCTGCAGGTGTAAAAAAGGAACGGAAAAGAGCATACACCAGTATGAAAACTACGATGGTGTTGACATGTCAGACGCAGATAGTGGTAATTAAGATTTAAGTAGATTTCACAGTCGTATTCAGGGAGTTGTTCTAGTTGCTTAGCTTGCATTTTTTTAAAGTTTAAGAACTAACAACTCAGTCTGGTCTTTTTCAAATTTGTAAGTAACTGAGTAATTTGTAATGACACAGCCTTGTACCCAGGTTACATGAGAAAGAGTTTTCTCTAAATATAAAATTGTTAAACATCGTTTGAGATCTTCTCTAACCCAAGAGCAGCTATCACCATTGATGTTAAAGGCAGTTGAAAGAGATGTATTTCAAAAGCTTGACAAAAACTTTGTTATAGATGAATTGGCAACTTTAACTAATAGACCAGTCAATAGAGCAAAATAAAATTCTAATTTTGTTTTTAAATTTAACAGCAGGCGACATACACAGTGACTTTCAGGGTAGCACACAGTTATGTAAAATACAAAAACTATCAGGGTATTTTGTAAATTTTTTGCTTTTGCTCATTTTTTATAAACAAAAGTAACAATAGATTAGGACTTTTTATGTTTTTTGTTGATATTATAAAATTTCATGAACGGATCACGGAGACTTCCAATAGGACATTTGTAGAGAATTAAAAAACCTACAAATTTTTTTTTTTTTTTTTTTTGTAGACCCCAATCAGACCATTTTCCCCCTAGAAAATTAGGGAAAATGCTTAAAAATTTATATTTTTCAAAAATTCATATCTTTGTTAATTTATAATATTAAGGGAAGATCTTTCGAAAAATTATTGTTTGTTATGTGTACTTCAAAGCGGTAAAGTTGAAATTTGAAATACTATGCACCATTTAATGAAAATACTCCCAATATGAGGGTTGACCTGAGAAGTACGCAATGCACTGTGTATTTAAAATACTCATAATAAGGGGGTTGGCGTGCGAAGCATGCAATGCACTATGCGTCGGCCCCACAGAACATGTAATATAGTAGAACCGGCACCAATGGCCGGGCGGGGTGGAGTGATGTGAGTCAAACCTCCTAGCTGTTCCCCCACTCTCTTGCCCTCTCAGTTCCTTCACAAGCGCTTTCTCAATTACCTTTTTCTGATGAATTGTAACTGTTTTGCTCCCACAAAGAGTTTTGTGGAATGTGTTTTTTTGTGCAAATGAAGCTTACAAGGGCTTAAGCCCAAATAGTTGTCAGTTAGACCTACTTAATGCGATTACATCAATAATTGTTTTAATAATTCTGAATGTTGTGAAACGTATTAATATTCGGACAGTGGACAAAATAAATAAAACACATTTATTACGATTTTGATATTATCTTTATTTCATAATAGTGAACCAAGGCTTCAACAATAACAGTGCTGTAAATAACTTATTTAAACCATGGTCCACCGTGTGAAAGTTTAAGTGAAATAAATATTAGAAACGTAACAATTTTGTTTTACTTCATTGTCCGAATGTTTATAAGTAGTTAACATAAAATAATTGGTAGGAGGGTAAGTTTCATACAAAAATTAACTTTTTGAAATTGTATTTATGTTTACATATTTTATTTAGGTATTAAGTATAGATTATTATAAAAAAATTATTGTCCCTTTAACAATACTAATTTGTTGTTTCTCGACCTTATTTTATTTTTGTGGATTTGATTTTTGATCTCATTTATGTGATGAAATATCCTTATTTTTTAAATAATATGCCACTATGCTTTTTAAAAGTAATGGATAATGAGCTTCTTATTCTAAAATGTGATCTGTTGAAGAAAAAATCCTTTTCCCCATTATATTCTAACATGTCTTATTTATTTTAATTAGGATGTAACATAGTGATTTCTTATTTTTAAATTACTTAATTTATTAAGGGTTTATTCTCTAGTGTTAAGGAAATATAACAATCAACATTTTTACTACATTTTCACTCCTTAGCAGCACGCGACAAAATGTCAACCTATGATACTTATTTTATGTATGTTGTAAAATATAAATGTACAAATTTTCAGCTCACTAACTGTTTAAGGAAAATATAACAATTCATTTGTATTGTTTTAGGGGTTGTTTTAACCGTTAAATCAAAATGAATTCTAACCTATGTTTACTCAGGGATAGTGTAGCTTTTTATTAGTAAAACTATTGTTTCAATCGGTTCAGTAGTTCCAGAGACTACCCCCACAAACAAACAAACAAACAAATTTTACCTCTTTATAATATTAGTATAGATACTTACTGATGAAAAGTTATCGGAGGGCTAACGGTTTTATCCGCTTTTCTCACGCTGCAACCAAAAGCCACAGAACAAGGCATTATAACATAAAAAATAAACGGTACCAGCAACTGGCACATACTTTCTCACAAACATATTTAAATTATTAAACAGATAAACTGTGCCTTAATAAATGTAGGTGGGGAATTATAGGTGATTTAAAGTAGGAGATTAACTAATAAATATTATTATTATTATTATTATTATTATTATTATCTAGAGAGAAAACTATTCGATCGATTTCGAACAAATTTGCACCAAACACGTCAATTATTCCTGTATAGATGCACGAAAAAAGGTTTTGAACAATTTTAAAAAAACAACCTCCTTTTTGGCCAAAAAAAAACCCATAAATCAGTCATTGTTATTATTATGATTAGCTAAACGAGAATTTTTAGAAAGATGCGGTTTTTTACACATATGATAGGGTACATTAAAGGCTACAAATAAACCAAATTTTATCAAAATCGTTAGAGCCGTTTTTTTATAACGATTTCTTGGCCAAAAATGGGGTTGTTTTTCAATATGTTTCAAAACCGTTTTTCGTGCATCTGTACAGGCCTACTTGACATGTCTGGTGCAAATTTGTTTGAAATTGATCAAATAGTTTCGCTATACATACAGTCATACAGACATACATACAGACATAAATTTTGTAAAAACCACTTTTTTGGACTCAAGGGGTCCCAAAACGGATATTTCCACAAAAATCTCAAAATCAATTTTTTTGCGATCACTATCTTTCTCTATAATACAGTACAGTGAGAAAGTAAAATAACAAAACACAAAAAAAAACTTCAATAACAAAAATTAAACAAGGAGTAACATAAACACACGTGGAGAGTTCTGATGTAACGTGGAAAGTGTGTTAAACTGCGAAAGGGTGTGTTATTGAGGGCAAAGGAGTGGGGGTTAGAGAGCGGGAGTCGACTCACATCCTCCTACAATATGCCGCTTCTATTCTATTCAATATTCTGTAGTCCGCCCCTTCCCATAGTGTTCAGTGTGAATGAAACTCACATGTGCGTCCTTAGCAGTGGACGTGTTAATAGATTTCTTACGAACTGAACTTAACAAATTTAATTTACTTAATATTGTCAATAGACATGAATGGATATTAAGTTGTTATCAACTAAGTTTCAAAACAATATTTGGAAACAGGGCATTTGGCAGATAAAGCTCTGTACCTCAAAATTCGATTTATTCAAGTGTTGTGTTTATTTTTTCCAAACAATATCTGTTTTATTATTCCAAACAAGTAGTGAAGAAATGTGTCTACGAACGACATTGTCTGTAAAAATATTACTTAATTTTCTTTCCAGGTTAGATTAAACCACGTCTAAGCTTGTCACATTGAAGCATGTAGGTGTGAATACATTAAACAAGATTTACATAACACCAAACAATAAGGGCGAGTATTGGGGTAGTTTACAAAGATATGTAGCATCTACTAACCGTGCAAGTACAGTATATCAAACATTATGCAAAAATAACTTTTTTAATTAGGTTGTAATCAACTGTTTACGATAGTGAAAGACTTTTGTCTGAAAATGTATTTGTGAAAATGATATTAATTTTACAAAGACTGGATACTTTTTGCCTGCGTACCCAATTTGTATGGAGATTATTCACCTCACAGAAAGTGGTTAGTGCGACAGTACCAAATGAATGACAATGTATGCCCCAAAAACGTTGAAGCTGTTCCTTTGTTACCACTATCCCCTCCGGTGGCTCCCAACCACAGTCTTAAAAATAGTCTTGAATTAATAGAAAATATAAAAAATGTAAAAATTCAACATGGTCAGAATTTAATATCTTTGGACATAACTAACATGTACACGAACATTCCTATAGGAGAAACTTTAGTCATTTTGGAAAACAAACTCAAGGAAAATAGCTCCATGAGGAATGAAGCTATAATCGAACTTATTTCTCTACTTCAAATAATTATGAAACAAAATTATTTCAAGTTTAATGACAAGTTTTACATCCAAAATGAGGGCCTCGCAATGATGGGCTCTCCTCTGTCCAGCATTTTGGCAGAGGTATTCCTGAATGATTTCGAGAACAAGCACATAATGACCGACAACAATACATATAGGAAAAGAATCGTATACTACTACAGATACTTAGACGACATAATATGCCTCTACACAGGGAACATTAGGCAGATTGAAATGTTCACTAATCAATTAAATAAAATTCACAGCAATATCGAATTCACTCATGAAGTTCAGGTTGACAAAACTTTAAACTACCTTGATTTGTCCATTTCTAACCTCAACGGTTCGTACAAATTTAATATTTACAGAAAACCAACACAAACCGATGCAACCATTCACAATAGTTCGAATCATCCGTTCTCACACAAAATGGCTGCGTACCACCACCTCATACGGAGGCTTCGAACCGCCCCTTCACTCTCCATGACTTTAATAACGAGCTCAACACCATTAGGTACATCGCTGAAAAAAACGGATACCACCACAAAATGGTAGACAGAATTATACGCAAACAAACTAAGACCAAACACACCAAACCTGATAAAAAATATGCCTCCATGGAATACAGCAGGAATTTTCAATTCGCTTTAGATCACATTCTAAACAAACACCAATATTCTATAGCGTACAAAAATGTCAACAACTTGGAATCTATTTTGCGTAAATCGCACAAGACCGATGATGACACCTATAAAAGCAGCGGTGTGTATAAACTTAATTGTGGCTCATGTGAAATGTTTTACATTGGTAAAACGGGAAGAACGTTCAAAGATAGGTACAGAGAACATTTACCTAAACGTACTCTTAACCAAACGTCCACGTACGCTGAACATTTGATTGACTCAAATCATTTGACCAATGGTATAAACAAAGACATGGAGATCCTGGGGAAATGCGCCAAAGGTAAACAAATGGACACACTGGAACAGTTCCACATTTACAAAGCCTTAAAAACACAACCACAAGACATACTTAATGATCAGATACAGTTTAAATCCAACGCTATATTCGACATTATATTAGATTTAAATACACCGGCAAGTTATGCAACCAACCCTACAGTGCAATGACGGGCTATCTGTTCCTTTCCAGTTCAGTTCGCGTTCGAGACCACCCGCAAGTACTTGTGTGGAAAGCTATGTCCCATTTTAATTATTTAACGACCCTTTAATGGTGAATATTACGTGTGTGTACTTTATGTGTTGTGTAGTGATTTGTGTAATGTGTTCATCGTTTTAAATATTCGTCTTCGACTATGACAGAGTTGTGTCGAAACTAGTTAGACCCAGCAGCAGTAGAGGGGAAGTTAACAGGACCATTTGAAGGTTGGTAAATTAATTTAAAAAATTTTACAATAATGGTCCAGGAAGTAGGAATCACAATAATGAATAAATATTAATTGTTATACTTTCCTTAAAGCTAGAATGCTGAAATTTTTTACATTTATTTCTTAGAAGATATATAGAAAAAGTAAACTAGATTTGCATTTTGTCGCCTGCTGCTACGGGGTGAAAATGTGATAACAACGGTTTAACAATTAAAATACTTTTACAGTAGTACTAGTTAACAACTGAGACGCACAAAGGATTGAAGGAAGCAACTCGAGCAAGAAAAATCTCCCTAGCCTATATTTATTTAAAGAACTGGTGGTATTACCCACATCCGCAGTGTTTTTAGTTTTCTTGATCTTTGAAACGCTAGTGGCGATACAGGCTGTCTGATACTCCCTCTGCCTTTGTCTGGTTTTGTCTATTTTTATAACTTAAATCATATCAAGCTTCAGTTCGCTGTATAGAGCCCTGGCTGTTAGTAGCATTTTGTTGTGTACCTCTTCTAGCAATCGTACTTCCTGTTAGAAGTAAACTTCCTATATAAACTTACATTCATACAAAATATTTTACAGTAACTTAAATTTGGTTAGTATTATTGTAGGTCCTACTTTATAGCTTTTTGATTTTTAGAACATCCTGTACTTACTGCATATTTTTTAAACTTAATTTACTCAATTTATTTATATGTAGTATGATATTTAAAACGCCTGTAGGCTACTAGGTACACATTTTTCATTACTGATTACTATTTGTGCTGATTTTGTTGAGAATTTAGTCAATAGAATTAATTTGAAAAAATCGGTTGTTTTAATTACAAAAATCCATTTTAACATAAGCCTACATGATCAATATCAATACTAAGCTATATGACGTTATATTTTCCGCTATCGCGTCAGTCTATTAAATAGTCCCCGTTACTCGCCTTTGCGCCTGCTAAACACTCGATACCGCGTGAGGACATGGCTGTATACGGCCAGCTCCAGGGACCATCTCGTGGCTCGCTGACAGTTGTAGTTGGACCAGCTTTAGCTATTAAAATTAAACTGAACCAATATGGCTGTCTTCTTAACCTTTCAAATTGATTGATTAGTTTACAGAGGCGTTGTTAAAAGCATTTTACAAATCAACCAAAGCTTAAGAATTAATCATCAGTTGCTAACAACTCGATCTGTCTGCCTTTTTCTGTCAATTATATGTTTTAGCTTAGATTGTTTAACACAAGCAGACAGCACTGTTTAATTATATAATCGTTAAGCTCACATAGGTTTTAGTAAGAGAAATTTGTAAAACAGTTACTCTTAACTACACTAATTGGTTGTAAGAAAAAATACAATTGGTCTGCTTTTTCTAATAGTTAAGTAAAAGTTACAAGACAAATAATGAGGCCAGTTTTAGGTTAAATTTGAAACAGTTTACTTTAAAACAAAAGAAATAATATATATATTAACGCACCTGGTATTCTGTGAAATATTTCTTGTATTAATTGGACAATTCGACTGAAAGTTTCTACTAGCGGTTGCCACATGTGCAGAACCAAAGACGTTGAACTGTTATCTTACATTTCCATGAGGTAAGAAACAGCTGTTCGTTAGGCCTTGCAGATAAGCGCGCCTCTGTTTACAGAGGGTGAGGGGTCCGGTTTCCAGTTTGAGACGGAGTTAATTATTTAGCGAAGGGAAGTTGTTTCACCTTACAGAAACCAAACAATGAACAGAATTCAAAAAGTTTAAATGAATTATTAGTTAGGGCCATTCTATACGGTCGGCAAATGCGTCGCGCTATATTTCGTTTTACAGGTCAATGGAGTTTATGTGTAGCACCTATATGGGCGAACTTACCCCCCGCGGAAGCCCTGCTCACTCCCAACGCGACCTGTCCTGCTGCAGTGAACGCTATTTTCGCGACGGCATTTCTGCGAGGTTCCTTCTATAAGGACGGCAAATGCGTCGCGCTATATTTCGTTTTACAGGTCAATGGAGTTTATGTGTAGCACCTATATGGGCGAACTTACCCCCCGCGGAAGCCCTGCTCACTCCCAACGCGACCTGTCCTGCTGCAGTGAACGCTATTTTCGCGACGGCATTTCTGCGATGTTCCTTCTATAAGGACGCTATTGCCGTCACGGGACGTGAGGTCGTTGATTTCGCTGTCCTCAATCTGTCTTGTGAAGGATTTAGGATGAAACAATAATTTACAAGTAAACAGTTCAATTCTTTGATTTATTCTCTACACTCTGTTATAATAATATTTCATTTTGGGGCAAAGCATATATATTCCTAAATTACTATTCAAATTAGACCTAGTTTTGTTAGCAGTCTTGATGTAGGAACATAAAAACGGGTGTTTTCAAAATAAGAAAGTTTAAATTGATATATATATTTGTATACAGTTTTATTTATTACTAAATTAAAGGAACTGAACCCCAACACACCCAGCGTCCATGATGGCATCTCCGCTAAAAGCTGGTGTGACCTTGGTCAGCGCGACTACATTTGCGTCCGCGTAGTCATCCATGGGCTAAGTAAAATAAAACTTATAATGCAGGAGATTAACCAGCGTTGCACGATGGACTTTATTTCGTAATATAGAAGCAGCGTAATTCTTTGCTCGCCTATTGTGTCAGGATTTTCTATTGTTAAGGGATAAAAGTTTAGTGATTTGAAAAATCAATTGTTATAGTGGTAATTTTAACCGTGGAAAAAGTAATTACACTTTTAAAGTTTCAAAGTAATGTTTTCGTCAGTTTTTGAAAGAGCGTTAAAATAAATTTGCATACAAAAGGATAATTAAAACATTTATATGTATTGAGGTAATCTATTAAATATGTCCTTATTTTAAAGCTAAACGCATTTTTAGGATTTAATTTATTGACGGCATTTGGTGGTTAGAATTGTTGTCCAGGTAATATAGTTTGAGTTGGTGTAGGCTGAATTTGAAATGAAAGTTGAATCAGTAAAAAATACAAATAATTCGACCACAAAGCTGGACCGTTGACGTGAGTTCAGCAAATTTCCAAAATTAAGTCTAAAGGCCTATGTTTTAGGGTTTCAACCAACAATTTGGGAAATAGGTCTACTCACGAAGGCGTTGAACAGCTGTCTGTGTGTACGCAATATATTAGTAGAATTTGTTTGCGCCTAGTGGTCTCGCGAGTTTGCACCACTTGGCTTCGAACCGGATACTTTATGGTATTTTACGTTTTGGTAGATTTCGGGGGAACCAAGCGAGCTATAAGGTCGCGTAAAAAAACAAAATGTGCAGAATAACATCCTACATTTAAATTTTTAGGGAAAGCTTTTAAAAATTTAATTTTCGTAGTAAAAATCTCAAAAAATAGTTACTTCTGTTCAAAAAACGTACTTCCGGTTGTTGGATTTTTTGGCTAGCGAACTCGTCCGAGCGACATAGACAACCAACACGTGTACCAAATTTTGATCAAATCGGACTTAAAATGCGGCCGCTAGAGTGCGAACACATATATACATGTATATATACACATATATATATATATGAATTTTAATGACACCCCAAAACGTGTTCTGGGGACCATGATCGGTGCTCATTTGCTACTCCCGACCTTGGGTCTCACCATAAGGGCCACTGCAATAGCTCATTTTTTCTATATAAATTCGCTAATAAGAATTAATCCCACGTCTACAATGAACAAACTAAATGCAAAGTACATTGCGTCTAAGGAGACCTTGCCGGGATTAACGGTAACTCAGTTGATAGGCTAACGTTTAAATACACTACAGTTTAGATGACTTAGGTCAGAATACAGGCATATTGCCTTTGTCTTTATCCGAATGTTATTCCACTCTTCGTCCTTTAATGTACGTGTTTCTTTGGTCATGCTCCAAACGGAGTTGTTAAAAAGGATGTCTCTTACATGGACATCGGAGCCTTCATAGGTCTGTTAAGGCCTTTTCACACCGCGGTCACAGTATGTTACGTGGCGTCACATGACAGACGTACAGTTCACACCGCCACAGACGTCTGTCAGGCATTGGGACTTCGTTTCAGCTATATCAAGTCAGTTCAGTTGCTGTTCTACTGTTGTACACTATACAGGGTGTATCAGGAAGAAACGGAAAGAATTGCAGGACGTGTTTTACTGGTGAAAATAATGAAAAAAGTTCCTATAAACATAGGTCCGAAAACGCTTCGTTTTCCAGATATCCGCCATTTTGTTTTTTGTACAAAATAATTCATATCTAGAGAACGGTTTTACTGATTGAGTTCAAACTTGGTATGAAGTTTAACCTGACAATGATATACCTCAAGAAAAATAAACGATTAAATCCAATCATGCGTTTCAAAATGGCGGCTGTTTGAAAATT
>JAGFPH010009811.1:0-10811 GCA_018207615.1 Philaenus spumarius | reverse complement strand
ATAGATACACAGACACACAGATACATAGATACACAGCCACACAGAGGCATAGATACACAGCCACACAGATGCATAGATACAAAGATACATAGATACACAGCTACACAGAGGCATAGATACACAGACACATAGATACACAGCCACACAGAGGCATAGATACACAGACACACAGATGCATAAATACACAGACACACAGATTCATAGATACACAGACACACAGATACACATATACATAGATATACAGATGCATAGATACACAGACACACAGATACATAGATTGACCGCTACCCAGATACACAGCCACACAGAGGCATAGATACACAGACCCACAGATGCATAAATACACAGACACACACATTCATAGATACACAGACACACAGATACACACGTTACACTTATAACATCCCTCTTTTTGCGTCGGGGGTTAAAAATGACCAGATCGGATATTGTTGTTAGGACATATCGTTAGGAAAGTTTGCTGAAAATGTTGAGTTTTGAGGGTAAAACCTTTCAGTGGTAGTAAATAAAGCTACGAAAACTTGAATTTTGCAAGTTTAGGGTCACCATCTTGTTCCGGGACCAAGCAGTCTTTTATTCTAAACGTTTACTTTTAAAACACAATGAAAATTACGTACCATTCGTCCTACGTTAACGTTTGAAATTCCTTCGAAAACCGCCCACTTCCCGAAATATGCCTTTCGGGGCAGTGAGATTTGAAAACAGAATTCGTTTTTTATGTGCGAAATGTTGGGGTTTCCGTTGGAAGCAAGCGTCTAAATTGATTCGTTTGGTGGCTTGAACGGCACGTCTTTGTTACACAATAATTTGCGACAACCTAAATTGGTGGAGGAAAACTATTAAAAAGTACAGCCATATTTGAATGAAGTCGTTAATTATTCGGCCCCAAAAGGCCTTCACTTCAAACATTTTGCGCAAACCTTGGGTTTGTACAAACAAAGTGTTTGCGCAAACATGGTTCCGTACACTATGCAACGGTTGGCGCAAACATTCAAAATAACTTTAAGTTTATTTAGTGAAATTTTCGGCAGGGGCGGCCCACCCAAATCTTTTGAATAAATTCAAAATTTAATTATTTTCTCTTTAAAAAAAAATACAAAAGAGTAGTATTACAAATGTATAAATACAATCACGGATACTAGAATACACGGTAGGGGTCACGCGCAGGTCCCTGCCGCCCGGCTCGGAGACGTGACGTCACCATGGACCCACCGCCTCGCCGCACTGTATACAGACTCCACAGTCCACAATGTCATTCGCTATTCGAACACTAAAACGCTTAACCTTCAATTTCGTTATATATTTTTAATACTTAGGGACGAAAGTATAATTTTGCAGGCCAGTACGATTTTATATCGGTATATACATTTATTAATATTAAAAGTGCCCTAACCATGCCGTTACTCTTAAGTTTTGTGTAATAATCACTAAAGTTTGATGAATTCCCGTGTGCACAAATTTTAAACGATTTTTTTATTCAATGCAAAGTTTGATCATGTTTGACCTAAACCGTAACATTTAATAAAGATGTAATTCGTTTATACTTATCACTGAGTAAAAGTTGACCATTTATTTATTTCAGAAACAATTTATATATTTTTTATTTTAACAAGCCATTCGTCCATGAGAGCTCGTATCTGATCCAACCACCTTCATCAGTCTTCCCCACTAGATATTTTTTAAAATATATTTTACATGTAATTGTTTTTGAAATAAATGTTTTACCAGTCTCAGTCTCCAACCAACACCTTGTAAAACCAAGGTAACATTTCGAAGGAAATTTTACAAGAAAACTAGTTGAATATTATGATCGCAGATCTGTCATGGTTAAATAATATTAAGAGCAATGTAGATATCATTTTCTGAAAAAGTTTGTTTATATATCAATAATAGTTTCTTATCAGCAAATTGATTATTGAAATTGTGGAAAATATTTTGTAAATTAATTAATAATACAAGAAATAAAATATTGTTTTACATGAGTAAGTACAATGCATATAACCAATTCACTCGTATATATAATCAATTTATGTATATGTTTATATCATCCAAATTGATATCTTCAGACTTTTGTTACTTGTAGAAGAACGCCCAGAAATGAATAATTATAATATTTAAAGATCATCATAAAAAAAACTAATATTAACTAAGGGAAACTGAGTTAATTGGTCTGAAATTGTATTGTAAAGGTTCGAAGAACACATTTGGTAATGGTTTTCAATTGATAGTTTGAATCAAAACTGCAAGAACTCTCTACACACCAGATGCACATCTTCTTTATCCAAACATTAGTAAAATATTACATTTAGTGAGCTTCAAATCTCAATGAACATTATATTGTAATATTTTTTATTTGAACTTATTTATTATGTATTTTATAGTTCTAGTTTCACTTTTTTCCCCCCACTACTTAACTCTTTGTTTAGCTAGCCAAAAGAAAGTTTGGTTAGTTTTTTAACATCTACAACCTAATTCTTACAATCTTATGTTTATATAATTCTTTATAGTAAAAAAATATTATAAACTATAAAATTTCAAAAATTTTAATATACGGAACGTTTTTGTAAAATCACAAATGTAAATTTCAAGCAGATAACAACTATTATATATGAATACGTTAATATTTAAAGATAATTGTTCAATTAAAGTGTAATAATTATTAACATAGTTTATCTTAAACCTCAAATTATATATGTTCTCAATCGATAAGTAAATCATTAATTATTTACTTTTCATAATTGTCTGGCAAACGTACTATGCATCACAAAAGCAAAATACAAACTCATTTGAGGGTTTTCAGGATAGTTATCACTAAATGGCGATAAAAAATAAATCTAAGTTATTACAATATTCAACCTACTCTACAAAATGGAAAAACCTATTATTTTGTCTATCCATGTATGTCATTCAATTTGAACACGTTCCAGACAAAAATGAGTTGGTCTTATTTAGTGCCATTAAATAATAGTTTCAAACTTGTCCTTGTTTATGTATCTGATACATTTTACTTTAACTCAATCTCCATATGTAAGGTACCTACGCATTTATTTTTAAATTCTTACTGTAATACACAACGAATTTGGACATTAATTTCCTACTCACCTCTGCCTACTAATAGAGGGGATGGAGTGTTGTTTTAAACAGTACGTTATTCTCCACAGAGCAATAATTTATATGTACCATTTAACCTTTTAAAATCAGCTATAAAAATATAGGTGGCAATTTAAATAAAGAAACACTACGAAGTCATAGCTTTTTCGTAGTTAAATTTTTGATACAAACTTTTTATATGTTTAATACATAGGCTATATAAAAAAAACTGAAAACGAAAGAAACTTTTAACAATGTAAATCATGTAATGTCGTAATAGTCAAAGTCCAAATTTACTTGAATTTAATAAGTTGTTTAGAGTCAAACCATTGTAATAAAAATTATAATTGCAACGAATTTGGAAACAAACAACAGAAGTAAAATATATCGCATCAAAACAAGCTAGTAAGTTTAGACGTTTTAATTAAAATTAAATAGAAGGTATTTATGTTAACACGGTCGCAGTAGAAGTTAATGCTTTTAAAATTTCCCTAAATAAAATATATATAATTTATAAATACAAAACCAGGACTCATTAATTACTTATTCAAATCACATGACTTGTATAAATGGTTTAGGCAATATAAACAAAATATAGTTTATACATATTATATTTAAAAAAAAGTAGGCTACTTATTACACTCCGTCACAAAATTATCCCGATTATAAAGTCAGTTTAGTTATCTATTTAATATAAGTGTACGGGCGGCAGGCAGCGTGCCGGGAGGGTGGGTTCAGAGTGACGTCGCTGGCACGTGAGTTTACTGCGCATCCTACTCATGACCCCTACCGTGTATTCTAGTATCCATGAATACAATGAAGCTACAAACTATATAATTTAATTAATATTAAATAGGTGCCATTCCATGGAGATTCAAAAATAAACAAACTATTATTTACGAAATAATTGAGTGTAGCGATTGATAAATGCATTACTAGTTCCATGGAGGAGGCAAGCAAGACTACAGATGGATGGTTTATAGCGTATTAGGATAAATAACAGCGTTCCAATAACCTATAACCAGAATATAACTTAATACAAGTTAGTAACGTATCTCTTAGGTTACTCCCCCGCAAGTCCAAGTTGAAGAAGAAGTTAAATCAGACACATATGTTTTCAGTTCACCGCTTTTAAATTTCTTGACAACATACTTTAACTACAGTACTGTAGTATTACATGTCATTACTCCTATATTTGTTCACAGCTATATTTTAAATATGTTAACTTTAGAAAACATTAAACTTTGATTCTAAAGAAAAATACAAAATTGCATTTATTTATTATTTTATTTTAGATATTTCAAGCCTTTTTTGTTTTTCGCATTAAATATATTTATATAAAATTACGTAAACATATACTTTTTTAGTATGGACATATTATTTTTTTTTAAATATATATATATTATGTACCTTATAACAAACTTGGGCCCACCCTAAAAACAATCCTGGAGCCGCCCCTGATTGTCGGGAAAGGATGTCAGACAAGGAAGCTGCTTGTGCCGCAATTATTGTTAAAAAAACATATTAGAAAAACTGTTACAGTCATTTTTTTCAAAAATGATTACACAAATGTATTTTAAAAACTATTAGAAAAATCATTACAACAATTTATTTAAACACTGATTACAAATGTTTATTAGAAAAACTGTTGAGTACAAAAATGTAGTTGTATAATTATTACGAAAACGTCTTAGAAAAACTAGTACAGAAATTTCTATTATTAAAAAATAATAGTTACGCAATTTTAGGAACAAATAAGTAAATATAGATTTATGTGAAATATGGATTGTTTTAATTACGCTACAAATCATTATAGTGTAATAACTATAAATAGAAATGAACTAAACTGTAGTCTTTCCGCTCGGCCGTGGTACTTGACTTCTCGGAACTCAACCCCCCTCCATACCCGCTCGTCGGGCCTGCCGGTGGCAAACTAGTGGAGGGGGCGTTGAGTTCCGAGAAGTCAGGTATCATGGCCGAGCGGAAAGACTATAAAACAAAAATTGTTATTAGGCTATCATACAAGTTGAAAATTGGGTGTTTGTTAAAAGCACCATTTTCTTAATCTGCTATGTATGTTGAACAGATAAACATATTCCACGAAATTTAATGAAACTCAGAATTCGTAATTGTTCATGTGGACATTTTTTTACATATTTCACAGTTCCTTTCCTTCAATTTAATGAGCGAAATTCACTATAACATTGTTACAAATTAGTTGTTAAAATTTAATAATTATGTGAGTGTTTGTTTCAACAGTTACTGTAGGAACATTATGCAATACAAAACAAATGTATTATACATTTTCAACACCCAGTTAAGAGTTGAAGTGAATGAATACAGTGGTAAATTTATGATATATCAATTACGTTAAAATGATTTATGTAGCATTCAAATATAATAATTTGACTTACATTTTAATTTAACAGAAGAAAATCACACCGAATAAGTACTAGGAGAGATCTCGGAGATGTTCACCCGTCAATGTTTGCGCAAACACTACCATACACTTCGAACCTTGTTGTCAAGCATAAAGGTTTGCACAAACCTTTCCGGTCTCGACCGATTCGCTTCAAACGTTTACGCAAACATCAAAATGTTTGAAGTGTATGGGGGCCTCAACAGAGGTTCATTTGTAATTTTTCCAGCGCCGGTTCGGTGCAGGAACGGGGACCTTCAGGGGGGGGTGTGGAATACCCCAAAAAAACCGGAACGGGTTCTTGGAAAATGTTTGACAATTTCACTTCGAAACCCCTATTTCATCGTATTTTTTATCAGTTTAAATGTGCTGATAATTTACTTGCCGTCTGAAGAACAATGCACATACTTTGCAACTATTTATTGTTATAACTAAGTAAACACTTGTAAAATTTACAAACATATTTATTGATGGAAAATTTTAACACCTTAACTCGATTAATAATAATATTACCTCAATACGATCCGTCACGTAACGTCTCGTCGTATCATTTACGACGACATGTTTCGGAGCCGTGACTCCATCTTCGGGTCTTAATCACTCAAAAGAGATACGTTTGTAATAAATAATACATAGGTCAGACACAAGGCGTATTAAAGAAGGTGTGTGCATGCGCAGCTTCTCCCTCCACTCCAGCCTACCCGTGACGTAGAGTGCTACAGTCGGAGCTCCAGTCTAGACTCCTTCGACATATTTACCGCCGAAACCTGTACGACCTTCAAGCTTTTTTGAAGTCAAATTATGTTATTAATTATAGGCAAAATAGTGTATTATTGCAATAACATTTCTTATAATTAGTAACCATTAATTATAATGCCTTTTTGTGCCGCTTTTGGCTGCGGTAACTCAAACAAAAAAAGACAGCTTTTTACGAGTAAGGTTTCATCGATTCCCAAGAAATGTTGATCTACGAAATAAAAGCTACACTATCCCTGATTAACATAGGCTGTAATTCATTTTAATAAAAACATTTTGTATTTCAATATTTGTAAATTTAGTCGGAAAAATCTCAGGTTAGACCTAGAATGATGAACCAACACATGTATTTACATTCATTACCACAGCGACCAATTGAATAAAATGACTGCTCCAATATTTCCATTAACAGCTGATTTCATACTTTGAAGCAATTATTTGTATTTTAACTTTTAGGTTAGGTTTTGATTAAAGTATAGACCTGAGCTTTGCTGGTTCTTTTAACCTTTATTATAACTGCTGTTATAAAATATACAAAAATTTGATTTGAACATTTAACATTATTTGGGGTTATTAGCTTTAGGGTTATTATGAATCCTAAACAATTATTATAAAGAAAACATAAAATGATTATGTGTTAGAAGGTTCCAACGAGGTTGGCGTGCGGAGCACGCAGGGGTTTCTCCTATTTTTGTATATTTTGGATTTATAACTAAACTATTTTGTAGTATTTTTCTAAAACCCTTACTTTTGAAACTTTGGTTTAAAAATTTGGTTTTATTCTTCTTTTGAAACGCAAAAATAGTTAGAGAAATTTGTTTAAATATTTTGTTTACATGGCAATGTTCTCCATACTTTCCTGAACATTAAAATGTATAATAGTGTACACTTTACTTGAATAGGATACATTCTAGCTAAGTGATAATGACAAGTGTACAAGCAGTAAAAAAGTGCCTGACGCTTAGACGGTTAAAACATATATTTTTAGAGTATTAAAATTGTTTAATGTTCGAAGTGGACAGAATTTATGCCGTAACTGAAATGCTGTTGTATGTTATTAAATAATTTTAAAGAGTACCGTACCCAACAAAAATAAAATATTGGTGGTACAAATTATTTTATTTATTTGATGTATAACTCTTTAAAAAAATATATATAGCCCTAAAATATGCTAGGTTACAATTACAATTTAAAAAAATTATTACAAAATTATTTTAGTACAGTAAAAAAAAATATTTGTTTGTAGCCATTTACGATACATAAGTAATCCCGTGACAAAATTTTGACATAAGTAATCTAGGGTTAATACTGAAATAAAACTCAATTTTGTATTCACCACGACTTTTTATTTATCACATAGACTACTATTTTTTAATTATTTCATTGATAATTAGTTTATATTAATTTTTATTTATTATTTATCCGTGGGCAGGCTTACTAACAATCACAATTTTAGATAGTTTCAATTTTTGAAAAGTAAATTTAGTAGCCTACTAGTAATAGTAGGCCTAGTAAACATAACAAAACCAAAAAACTGGAAAAATCACTATCTTATTGATGGTAAAAGGTTTTACCCTATAGAGCTACTTAAATTTGACAACTCTTTAAAAATTCATATTTATACATTAAACAAAATTTACCTTTTCACAACAATGTGAATAATAAATAACGAAGAGAAATGAGAACTATAACAAATTGGATTAGCGTACATTCAATCGCCGCAAGAAGCGAGTAACTATGGCTCCGATTACAATCTTATTATGTAGGAGAGCTATAACTTTCATAAAAAAAAATTGATGTCAGTATTTACTAAATTTTATTCTCTACATTTCTATGTCTTTGAATGCCTCCCGAAAGTAATAGTGAAAAACTTCCTCACTTAGGGTAGAATTATGTCAATCAAACCCGTATATTAGATTTAGGCTTGTTTCAAAATTATACGCCTAGGAATATTTGACCATGGACATAGATCATTTTAATGCTCACTTTGTTACCTTTCCATAGATACCAAAAACATAATTTTTAGACAACCATAAAGTATTTAATTCGCAGTTTGAGCAAAAGCTTACAATTGCGCTCGGAACTGCTGGTTCAGTGTGTAGCACGTGACGTAGCTGCGCGGGCCGAACGAGTTCACGCTCCTCGATGCACACACCTTCTTTAATACGCCTTGGGTCAGACAGGGAGAGCGTTCAGTGAACGTTACAAAAAACATCTTCCCAACAACAAATTAAATCTAAGTGTATGATACTTACTCCGTCTTGTTACTAATTGTAACTTTTTACGTTAAGCGTTTCAGAACTATGTTCTACCATCAAATAATCTCAGCTTACGATAGTTTCCACAGACTCGATTGGCTACAGACGTGTTCCAAGAGGAATTAAGAACAATTAAATACACAGCTATAGCCAATGGTTATAAGGGTTCTATCATCGACAGACTACTAAAGAAGCAACAACACAAACATAATACACCTGGAAAAGAAAAAGTCAAAAGAACCTTTGTCTCTGTTGATACGGCAGCACTTTTCCATAAATATTAACCAACATCCTCAACAAATTAAATATAACAGTAGCTTTCCAAACAAAACACAATATAGGCAATGTTCTACGTCGAAAGTCAACGGCACCGGTTGTGACCTTGACGGGTGTTTATAAAACAACTTGTAGTGATTGCAATAGTCACTACATAGGCCAAACAGGCAGACATTTTCAAACTAGGTCCAAAACACAACTGCATACTATCATAGATCATGAATAATAAAATAGATCGTGCATGCATACGGGGGCTGTGTGCCGAAAAAAAGGTTGTCGGGAAAATAGTGCACGATCGCGCCGCGAGGTAGCGCTAGGGAGAAATCATGGCAGCATTGGTGCTTCACACCGCTTCCGTCGTTTCCGCAATAGATAAAGCCACTATCGTCGAATTTCCAGTGGATTAAAATATTGCATTGGATCGGAGTTTTATTAGGTTATCCAAATACAATGGTATTATCCTTCTTCCGATTGTTTTGACGGACACGCCCTCATATAGGGAATCAAAAGGGCTACAAAAAAGATGTCCTGACAGTTTTTGTTACTAATTTAGGTTTGAAATGTTCAAACAGCCGCCGTTTTGAAACGCGTGATTGGATATAATCGCTTATTTTTCTTGAGATAGATCATTGTTAGATTAAACTTCATGCCAAGTTTGAACTGAATCAGTCAAACCGTTCTCTAGATATGAATTATTGTGAAAAAAATACAAACTGGTGGATGCCTGGAAAACGAAGCGTTTCCGAACCTATGTTTATAGGAACTTTTTTCTTTATTTTCACTAGTAGAACACGTCCTGATTGTTTCTCCGTGAGACACCCTGTATAAAAATGTAGGCCTATGTGTCGGGCGCATTTTTAAGTCCGATTTGGACCACATTTTGTACACTCGTTGGTTTTATATCGAACGAGTTCGTTAGACAATTAAGTATTTTTTTTAGATATTTCGTACTATGATGAAACTTTTGATTGGTTTATCTAAAAAAATAAATGTAGGATATTACTCTGCACATTTTGTTTTTTTGCACGACCTTATAGCTCGCTTAGTTCCTCCAAGATCGGTCAAAGCGTAAAATACGGATATGGGCGTGAATCTTGGCACTTGGCCTCGCCCTGACGCGATGGGCCGGGGGTGTGGGGAAAGGGCGTAAGTGGAGAAAAAAAAACATTTTCCCAAACTGCTTTCTATATTGACTCATCCTTCAAACGGATGTTTACGTCACCCTTAGCACGTTCACTGCTACCTAAATTTCGTATTTCCTAAGCTAGGAGCTGGCCTTTTACTTTTTATATTTATAGCCTAAAAGAGTAGAAATAGCTTTATTTTTTTTTTATTTTTTAACCTTTCTACGTAATAATCACTAATATTTTAAAGCGGACGCACATGTGCGTCCATAGGACGTAAGCTTAAAATTGGCGTACAATTCTCCCAATACGGAGGTTGGCGTGCGAAGCACGCAATGCATCGTGTATAGACAATACTCCCAATACGGGGGTAGGCGTGCGAAGCACGCAATGCTGTGTATTGAAAATTCTCCCAATACGGGGGTAGGCGTGCGAAGCACGCAATGCTGTGTATTGAAAATTCTCCTAATACGGGGGGTTGGCGTGCGAAGCACGCAATGCATTGTGCATTGAAAATTCTCAAAACATGGGGGTTGGCGTGCGAAGCACGCAATGTATTGTGTATTGAAAATTCTCAAAACATGGGGGTTGGCGTGCGAAGCACGCAATGCATTGTGTATTGAAAATACTCCTAATACGGGAGTTGGCGTGCGAAGCACGCAATGCACGCAAGGCATTGTGTATTGAAAATACTCCCAATATGAGCGTTGGGGTGCGAAGCACTCAATGCATTTTGTATTGAAACTATTCCCCATACGGGGGTTGCGTGCGAAGCACGCAATGCACTGTGTATTGAAAACACTCCCAATAAGGGGGGTTGGCCAGTGAAGCACGCAATGCACGCAAGGCATTGTGTATTGAAAACACTCC